>CAUYQS010116160.1:0-23719 GCA_963574585.1 Otolemur crassicaudatus
GGGCGCCTGTGGTCCCAGCTACTTGGGAGGCGGAGGCAGGAGACTCGCTTGAGCCCAGGAGTTGGAGGTTGCTGTGAGCTGTAATGCCACGGCACTCTACCCAAGGGGACAGCTTGAGGCTCTGTCTCAAAAAAAAAAAAAGAATTGAATTATGGGACTCCCAGTTGATGTCAGAGAATTGGAGGACTGGTATGGAAAATGACATGTATTTAGTAGCAGAAATAGTGTCAAAGAAAAGATAGAACAAGAAGTCACTCGCGGCGGTGCCTGTGGCTCAATGGGTAGGGGGCCAGCCCCATATACCGAGGGTGATGGGTTCGAACCCGGCCCTGGCCAAACTGCAACAAAAAATAGCTGGGTGTTGTGGTGGGCACCTGTAGTCCCAGCTACTTGGGAGGGTGAGGCAAGAGAATCACTTAAGCCCAGGAGTTGGAAGTTGCTGTGAGCTGTGATGCCACAGGACTCTACTGAGGGCGACAGAGTAAAACTGTCTCAAAAAAAAAAAAAAGTCACTGGGTATTAGTACAGTGTTAAATATATAAACAAAAGTAAACATAAAAATCATAGGGCTCGGCTCAGCGCCTGTGGCTCAAGCGGCTAAGGCGCCAGCCACATACACTTAAGGTGGCGGGTTCTAATCCCCAGCCCGGGCCTGCCAAACAACAATGATGGCTGCAACCAAAAAATGTCCAGGCGTTGTGGCGGGCGCTTGTAGTCCCAGCTACTTGGGAGGCTGAGGCAGGAGACTCGCTTGAGCCCAGGAGTTGGAGGTTGCTGTGAGCGTGATGCCACATCACTCTACCCAGGGGGATAGCTTGAGGCTCCGTCTGAAAAAAAAAAAAAATCGTAGGGCTTGGCTCGGCGCCTG
Source organism: Otolemur crassicaudatus (assembly GCA_963574585.1). Lineage (NCBI taxonomy): Eukaryota > Metazoa > Chordata > Mammalia > Primates > Galagidae > Otolemur > Otolemur crassicaudatus. Next base: position 869 of record CAUYQS010116160.1, read on the forward strand.
TGGCTCGAGTGGCTAAGGCACCAGCCACATACACCTGAGCTGGCAGGTTTGAATATAGCCTGGGCCCACCAAACAACAATGGCGGCTACAACCAAAAAATAGCCGGGCATTGTGGCGGGTACCTGTGGTCCCAGCTACTTGGGAGACGGAGGCAGGAGACTCGCTTGAACCCAGGAGTCGGAGGTTGCTGTGAGCTGTAATGCCACGGCACTCTACCCAGGGGGACAGCTTGAGGCTCTGTCTCAAAAAAAAAAAAAAAGAAAAAGAAAAGAAAATACTAACAAGATGCCATAAAGAACTTGAATAAATTATTCTAGAATGTGTATAGAAAAATCAACAGGCAAAAATATACTGAAGGAAAAAAGGAGTAATGGAGGCCTTTCAGAGGTACAAACTCAGAGTAAAGTTCTGGATTGAGTTATACAGGTCTGGGAACCCTTACTAAGTCAGGGACTGAAGGCCAAAGAAGCCTTGGCCCGGCAAAGATTAAGGAAGCAGAGAGAGTAAGCCTATGCAAACCTAGGGGAAGGAAGCACAGGCTTCCAGACAGCAGGTCCCAGAGAAGCTGCTGGAGGCAAATCATGAAGGCCAAGTTAAGGGGCTGAAGCTGGGGCTCTCTCCAGGGGTCAGACATTGCCACCTGTGCTGCGTCCCTAGCATCTCTCACAGTGCACACAGTAGGTATTCCATAAATAACTTGGAGGTATCTACGTATGTGGACTTGGTCTCTGTGATGTATCCATAGCATTCAGAACTAGAACTTCATATTTCCTATTTAACCAGCATTTTCTGGATGAACAGTGAAGTTGCTTCCAGTTTGAAGGGTGCCCATAGTTATTAATAAACATCCTAGCATTTTGACTCCAGCTCTCCGGAGGACTCTCTTCCTCAGGCCAGGAGGGCTCCTTGGATTTTTGCTCTGTGGTATTCTGCTCTCCTGGCTTCCAAATAAGCACTCTTTTGCTATTCACACTCCCCTCTGCAGACTGTGAGACCATAGTCAGGCTCCCACTCCCCAGCCTGAGCTTTGCATCCCCTTTACAATCATCCTATTCAGGCCTATACAATAAACATTTGTATGGCAAAGGCAATTCATACTGATTTCCACTGAGTAGCTGAAATACTGAGGACTTACATGTCTAATCTAACCCAGCTGGGCTCTGATTTACATTGGGGCCATTAGGGCTCTGTTGTAAGAAGGAACACCCCCACCCCCACCCCATTCCCTAATTGTGCTCAAACTATTTAGCTGTCCTGCTCTCTGTCAAGCTCTCTTCTGTCCTGCCAGCTTTCTTCACAGTGCTTTTCCTTTTGTCTGGAATGCTTTTCTTCTTCTACCCTCATTTATCTGCCTAATACCATCTTGTTCTTCAGGTCTCAGTTTAGCCACTCCCACCGTTAAGTCTTCCCTGAACTCTTCCCTCTAGCCTGGGTTAAGAGCTGCAGGAGCACCCTGTATTTCTTTCTTTCTTTTTTTTTTTTGAGACAGAGCCTCAAGCTGTCACCCTGGGTAGAGTACCATGGCATCATAGTTCACAGCAACCTCCAACTCCTGGCTCAAGCGAGTCTCTTGCCTCTGCTTCCCAAGTAGCTGGGACCACAGGCGCCTGCCACAATGCCTGGCTTTATTTTTTTTGGTCGCAGCCATCGTTGTTTGGCGGGCCTGCGCTAGATTCGAACCCACCACCTTATGTGTATGTGGCTGGCACCTTAGCCACTTGAGGCACAGGTGCCTAGCCCACCCTGTATTTCTTGTAGCACACATCTTACTTTGTTGTAATTGCCTATTTTCTTTTTTTTTTTTTTTATTTTGAGACAGAATCTCACTTTGTAGCCCTCAGTAGAGTGCCTTGGGGTCACAGCTCACAGCAACCTCTAACTCTTGGGTTCAAGCAGTTCTCTTGCATCAACCACCCGAGTAGCTGAGACTACAGGTGCTCACCACATGCCTGCCTATTTTTATTTTATTTTTATAATAATAATAATTTTTTTGAGACAGAGTCTCACTATGTTACCCTCAGTAAAGTGCTGTGATATGACAACTCACAGCAACCTCAAACTCTTGGGAATAAGTGATTCTCTTGCCTCAGACTTGCAAGTAGCTGGGACTACAGGTGCCCGCTATAACACCCAGCTATTTTTGTTGTTGTTACAGTTGTTGTTGTTTAGATGGCCTGGGCTGGGTTCGAACCTGCCAGCCTGGGTGTATGTGGCCAGTGCCCTACACACTGAGCTACGGGTGCTGCCCAGCCCAGCTATTTTTATTTTATTTTTTAATTTTTATTTATTTATTTATTTAATTTATTTTTTGTTGTTGTTGCAGTTTGGCTGGGGCTGGGTTTGAACCCACCACCCTCGGTATATGGGGCTGGCGCCCTATTCACTGAGCCACAGGTGCCACCTGCCCAGCTATTTTTAGAGACAGGGTCTCACTCTGGCTTAGGCTGGTCTCGAACTTGTGAGGTCAGGCAATCTACCTGCCTCAGCCTCCCAGAGTGCTAGGATTACAGGCATGAGCCACCACACCTGGACTTTAATTGCCTTTTGATTTATCTGTGAATGGTGTGAGGGCAGGGTTGGGGTTGGGTTTTTTTTGCAGTTTTTGGCTGGGGCTGGGTTTGAACCCGCCAGCTCCAGCATATGGGTCCAGGGCCCTACTCCTTTGAGCCACAGGCACTGCCCTAGGATTTGGGTTTTTTTGTTTGCTTATTTTTGAGACAGAGTCCACTATGTCACCCTCAGTAGAGTGCTGTGATGTCACAGCTCACAGCAACCTCCAACTCTTGGGCTTAAGCGATTCTCTTGCCTCAGCCTCCCAAGTAGCTGGGACTACAGGAGCCCGCCACAACTCCAGGCTATTTGTTGTTGTTGTTCTTGTAGTCGTCATTGTTGTTTGGCAGGCCCAGGCTGGGTTCACACCTGCTAACTCCAGTGTATATGGCTGGTGCCCTATCCACTGAGCCAGGGTTTAGTTCTTACTCACTGTTACATCCTTACCACCCAGCAAAGAACCAGGCTCAATGTTCTATCACTCAATAAATATCAGTTGACTGAATGAACACACGTTGAGGAGGCATGGAATGGGGAAGTTGCCAAAGTCCCAGATGCCACAGGCTCTTGGAGTTGGGGTTGAAGCATACCACCAGGGAAAAATCCTGGTCTTCAGCACCTTCAAGGAGTATGCCACAAGACAAACTGGCAGCCTAGGAGGATAGAATAACAAAAGAAACTTTTTCCCTCCCTAATACTAAGCAAGGACTCTTTGTCAATGTGACATTCACAGAAGCCCTGCTCATGTGCTGGTGGAGGGGATAGAGCCAGCCTCAGCTAAACAGACAGAAGTTCAGCCACTTGCATGTGTTAGCACTGGGGAATGTGTGATCTAGAAGCTTCTTGGATCTTGGTTAATTCTTTTTCGCTTTTATTTTATTTTATTTTGAGACAGAGTCTCACTTTGTCACCTCAGTATAGTGCTGTGGCATCACAGCTCACAGCAACCTCAAACTCTTGGGCTCAAGTGATTCTCTTGCCTCAGCCTCCCTAGTAGCTGGGACAACAGGCACCTGCCACAACACCCCACTATTTTTAGAGATGAGGTCTTGCTCTGGCTCAGGCTGGTCTCGAACCTGTGAACTCAGGCAATCCACCCGCCTCAGCCTCCCAAGTGCTGAGATTACAGGTCTTAGCCACCATATCCGGCCTTTCTTTTTCACTTTTAAAAAATTTCCAGGACTGGCGAAGTGACTGACTCCTATAATCCTAGCACACTGGGAAGATGAGGCCAGTGGGTTGCTTGAGCTCAGGAGTTGAAGGCCAGCTTGAGTAAGAGCAAGACCCTGCCTCTACTAAAAATAGAAAAACTAGCTGGGCATTGTGGCAGTCACTGTGGTCCCAACTACTTGGAGGGCTAAGGCAAGAGGATTGCTTGAGCCCAGGAGTATGAGGTTGTTGTGAGCTATGACACCATGGCACTATACCCAGGGTGACAGAGTGAGACTCTTAAAAATAAAACAACAGGGCGGTGCCTGTGGCTCAGTGAGTAGGGTGCCGGCTCCATATACCAAGCGTGGCAGGTTCAAACCCGGCCCTGGCCAAACTGCAAAACAAAAAGTAGCCGGGCATCATGGCAGGTACCTCTAGTCCCAGCTACTCGGGAGGCTGAGGCAAGAGAATCGCCTAAGCCCAAGAGCTGGACATTGCTGTGAGCTGTGATGCTACAGCACTCTACCGAGGGTGATGAAATGAGACTCTGTTTCAAAAGAAAAATCAAAAACAAGCAAAAAGAAAAGAACAAGAACAAAAGGTGAAACTGATTTTTCAAAGTTGTTTGAATCTATCCAGGCCAAAAGCATTTAGTTTATATCTAGAATAGGCCGGGCGCAGTAGCTCATGCTTGTAATCCTAGCACTCTGGCACACAGAGGTGGGTGGATTGCCCGACCTCACAGGTTCAAGACCAGCCTGAGCCAGAGCAAGACCTCGTCTCTAGAAAGTAGCCAGGGGTTGTGGTAGATGCCTATAGTTCCCCCCTAATTCGGAGTCTAAGGCAAGAGAATTGCTTGAGCCCAAGAGTTTGAAATTAATATGAGCTGTGATGCCATGGCACTCTACCCGGGGCAACAAAATGAGACTCTGTCTCAAAAAGAAAAAAAATAACCAAGAAGGACGTCACCTGTGGCTCAGTGGATAGGGTGCCAGCCCCATATACTGAGAGTGTCGGGTTTACATCCGGCCCTGGCCAAACTGCAACAAAAATATAGCCGGGCATTGTGGTGGGTACCTGTAGTCCCAGCTACTTGGGAGGCTGAGGCAAGAGAATCACTTAAGCCCAGGAGTAGGAGGTTGCTGTGAGCTGTGTGATGCCACAGCACTCTACCAAGGGCGATAAGTGAGATTCTGTCTCTACAAAAAAAAAAAAAGAAAGAAAGAAAGAGAAAAACAAAACAATTCCACGTATTTCCGAGATATATATATTTTATTTAATATATATATATTTATTTATTTTATATTTATAAAATATATATATATATTTTCTACCTTTAAGCAATATATTTGCTCTGGAGAATGATAGTAGCCCTTTGCAGTAGTCACATTTTTGTCTAGTAGGCACATGTAGCCAGTGGCTACCATATAGAACTCAGATATAGAATGTTTTCACTATAGTAGAAAGTTCTGTGGGGCAGCACTGCCTGGATATTCTCCCCAGAATAAAATGATTTTGCATAGAACTGTTACAACTTTGCAGAGGCAAGGTCAGGAGGTGGAATTTGAAGGCATGGAGAGGCAACAGATCCCTGAAGCCCATGTTCCAAGAAAAGGAAGCCCTGATATGAAAAGTTATTTGAGGACTCCATCTCAGAATTGAACAAGTTTGCAAAAATAAAGTAACCAAGTTGCTACAAATACAGTATGCTCATTGCTTTAAATAACCTCATATAAAACCAGGCCCTGTGTTCCCCACCTGTTTGGCCATATTTAAAAAAACACCAGTTCATTATCCGAAAATAATTGAAAACAATGTTACAGATTTTCCGCAGACTCTTTAAAAAACACCAAAGGGGAATTATATTCACAACATACTGCAAATCTTGAATTATCCTCCACATCTTTTTCTTCTCATCCTCCCACACTTTAACACTTCCCTGAAACTCTCTGCTCCAAACTCTCTCCAACCTTCCCAGCTCTGCTGCAATTTCTCCCCTTCTTCCTCTGCATGGCTCAGTTCTTTATTATGTAGCACTCCAGAATATGTTTTATTATACCCAATCACACAAGCATAGTAGCAATAAAACCAAACCAAAATGAAATAAAACAACAACAAAACAAAACAAACAAACAAACAAACAAAAAAAAAGACAGGGAGAAAGCTTCTAGGATGCTGAGACCAGTAACACATTCCAGAGTGACCCAGCCTACCACTCTTCCTGCCATCCTGGATCAGTTTTTCATTTTCCCACTGACGGTCGACTGCCATGTCACTTCCTCTTCTAACTACTGCTTCCCAGGGTCAAGATCTGGGATAAGCTCATGAATGTGGCTGACAGAGAAGAAAACATTTTGCTGGAATGCCAGAGGGGACTGATGTCTCAGGGAAAGAGTAAAAACCAGGTGGAAAGGTTTTATCCCAGGTTTTTTGGGTTTTTTTTTTTTTTTTTTTGAAACAGAGTCTCAGTACGTCACCCTCGGGTTGAGCTGTAGCATCACAGCTCACAGCAACCTCAAACTCTTAGGCTTAAGAGATTCTCTTGCCTCAGCCTTCCAAGTAGATGGGACTACAGGCACCTGCCACAACACCCAGCTATTTGGGGTTGCAGTTGTCATTATTGTTTAGCAGGCCCGGGCTGAGTTTGAACCTGCCAGCTCCGGTATATGTGGCCAACGCCCTAACCACTGAGCAATGAGCACCGAGCCAGGTGTTTTATTTTTAAATCTGGTACTGGTAGAGAGTAAATGGCTTGCTGTCGGAAGTGCATTAATACTTAACAGTCTGCTAAGGTCAAGTCCTTTTCAGTCTGAGGACAAGCCCATTAGTACCTTTCTTATTATCATATCAGGAATAATGAATATTTACCAAGCTTTCATATGTTTTGAGTGAAAGCTTCTCCCTGTAGAAACGGAAGTCCTATCTTAAGTACCTGAGGACTCCAATGTCCATCCAGAAAGGACATGCATAGCCTAAGATCATACCTCTTAACCTTCCTTCTTATGTCCTCCACAGGCATCTAAGCTCAGCATCATCTATTCCCTGGAGATCATTTCCTATCCTACAGATCAGTTCCTTCTGCTTTATTCCTTATCCCAAACAGTTTCAAGAAACCTGGGAACCCTAGCACTCTGGGAGGCCAAGATGGGGGTGGGGACTGCCTGAGTTCACGAGTTTGAGACCAATCTGAGCCAGAGTGAGAGCACCGTCTCTTTTTTTTTTTTTTTGAGACAGAGCCTCAAGCTATCCCCCTGGGTAGAATGCCATCACAGCTCACAGCAACCTCCAACTCCTGGGCTCAAGCGAGTCTCCTGCCTCAGCCTCCCAAGTAGCTGGGACCACAGGCGCCCACCACAATGCCCAGCTATGTTTTGGTTGCAGCCATCATTGTTGTTTGGTGGGCCCAGGCTGGATTTGAACCCGCCACCTTAGGTGTATGTGGCTGGCGCCTTAGCCACTTAAGCCACAGGCACCGAGCTGAGAGCACCATCTCTTAAAAAAAAAAATAGCCAGGCGTTGTGGTAGGTGCCTATAGTCTCAGCTACTTGGGAGGCTTAGGCAAGAGAATCGTGTAAGCCCAAAGTTTGAGGTTGCTGTGAGGTGTACCCAGGGTGACAAAGTCAGAGTCTTGTCTCAAAAAAAAAAAAAAAAAAAGAACCTAGGAACCAACCCGGACTTACCCTCTTTCCTCAGCTCCCACGTCCAATCCATTTCCAAGCCCTGTGATTTCATATCTTTGGAATCTCTTCTTAGTATTTCTTCGTCTCTATCGGTTTACATCAGGCTACAGGCTAAGGGCATTTCTTTGTTTTTCTTTTTCTTTCTTTCTTTCTTTTTTTTTTTAGACAGTCTCAAGCTATTGCTCTGGGTAGAGTGCCATGGCGTCTCAGCTCACAGCAACCTCCAACTCGGGCTCAAGTCTTGAAATCGTGAGCTTGCTGTCTCCTGTATTTACTTCCATGTGCCTTCCACTCCCCACCCCATTACTTTCCCATGTATATTGCAGTCAATGACCATTTGGATCTAGCCCTGTCTTACCCTATACTCACTTTTAGCCCACTGGCATACCCCTCAGAACAATAAGAATCCGACTCCAAAAGCATTCATGGATAATGTTGATTTTTTTTTTCCTTTTGAGACCAAGTCTCAAGCTATCCCCCTGGGCAGAGTGCCGTGGCATTACAGCTCACAGCAATCTCTAACTCCTGGGCTCAAGCGAGTCTCCTGCCTCAGCCTCCCAAGTAGCTGGGACCACAGGCGCCCACCACAACGCCTGGCCATTTTTTTTTTTTTTTTTTGGTTGCAGCCATCATTGTTTGGCGGACCCGGACTGGGGATTCGAACCCGCCACCTTAGGTGTATGTGGCTGGTGCCTTAGCCGCTTGAGCCACAGGCGCTGAGCCGATAATGTTGATTTTTAATGAAAGGATCTTTGAAGTCAAAGAAAGGGTCTTCTAGCAATACTTCCTACCCTGCCCCCTTAGTTAAGGCTCCTCTTTCTCCAAGTTCCCCCATAATGGCAGTGCTGCCATAGCTCTCTGTCCCTCCATTTCCTTCCTGTACTATCCAGCAGCTGCTCTCTAGTCAAATTAGTTCTGTCTCCTTCCCTATTTTATTTCTCCAATTCCACTAGCTGCCATTTCTTTTATTTACACACACACCCCACATATATTTTAGAGATGGGGTCTCAGTCCCTAGGCTGGAGCACAGTGGCATGATCATAGCTCACTGCAACTTTGATCCTCCTACTTCATCCTGAGTAGTTCAGCTGCTATTTCCCACTGAGAGGGTCTCATCTCGTGTAACTCCTTAAATCACTTCAGTGGCCACTCACTGCCCTCAGTCAAGTCAAAGTTCCATAACATGGTTCACTGAGGCTTGCAAGCCCCAATCCAAGCTCCTTCTCCCTCCTGGCTCCTACTTGAACTCCTTGTCCCAGACATAGTGCAAGCTGGTAGGTGTTCTCCTTGGTCTGCCACTCTCTTTCCTATCTGGGTGATCCCTCATCCTGTCAATATTGTCTGAAACGTTCTTTCCTTCTTCTCTATGGTTAATTCCTCTACTGGTCTTTCAGGACTCAACCTAAACATCTCCTGGAAGCTTTCCTTAGACCTAGGCGTCCTCAAACTATGGCCGGCGGGCCAGATGCAGCCTGCCTAGGACATTTATCCAGCCTGCCGGGTGTTTTTGCCGCTGCTGCCTGTCCTGCTTAGCAGCTGACTCGTCCCGGGGCCCATAGTCCGGCCCTCCAATGGTCTGAGGGACAGTGAACTAGCCCCCTGTTTAAAAAGTTTGAGGACCCCTGCTTAGACTCTCTAAGACTGTGGTAGGTAGTCTCCAATATGGTCTCAAACAGCTGTTTCTACAGGGAGAAGCTTTCACTCAAAACATATGAAAGCTTGGTAAATATTCATTATTCCTGATATGATAATAAGAAAGGTACTCATGGGCTTGTCCTCAGACTGAAAAGGACTTGACCTTAGCAGACCGTTAAGTATTAATGCACTTCCCACAGCAAGCCATTTCTACTCTTATCACAACTGTACTCTACTTGACTGTTTAAATAGCAATTGTATACACAACTGGAGGATGCAGTTGTTTACTGCATGCCCTAGGCCTCACATAGGACCTAAATTACTATATACATCCAAGGGTGTTGAATACATGAACATAGCTAAAAGGGCATCACTGCCAACAGTCTGTGAGAGAATGTAGTCCATGAACCCTTTGAACATGAAGCCATAATTTTGACTTCATTTGTGTTCCAACCTGCAGAGGTCAGTATGGGAACAAAATCTACTTTTGGGGTTCCATGGATGATCCTAAATGCCTCCTAATGATTAGATATGTTCCTTCTAATGCAAGAAGCCTATACTTCCCACATCCCTGAATGTGGGCACACTTTCTAGGCTAGGTATAACTCCCTTGAGTTCTATATGCTGCAGAACAACCTGAATCGTTATTATTTGCAGTCTTCCCCTGAATCACTTAGCTAACTCTACTTCTCTCTCCCTAAGAGCTGCTCAATTGTCTCCAACAATTTTTGTCTTTCCAGGCAATAACCGTATAGCATTGGTGAGACTCAGAGAATGATATTAACACACCTAAGCACACCTCCAAAAATAAGGCATCTGGACTTTGGGATGCCTCTTGGATATGTCAGTTCCTAGAAGGTTTAGTACATAAACTCAAGTTCTTATTTGGCCAGGGCTCTTTTCTCTCACCCCCTAAAGCCCAGCAAGAAACAGCCAGAAGCTCTATGTAATCCAGAATGCAACAGACAGTTTGAATTGTTTTATTTTAGAAATAATTTATTGTGTTTTATTCTAGTTATAAAAGTAGTGCATGCTAATCACAGACAATCTGAGAAAACAGAAAAGCATAAAGAAAAATATAGAAATCATTTCCATTGAGAGATATATCTCTGAGGCAAGAGAATTGCTTAAGCCCAAGAGTTTGAGGTTGCTGTGATCTATGACACCATGGCACTCTACTGAGAGTGACAAACTGAGACTCTGCCACAAAAAAAAAAAAAGGACTTAATAATTGTGTAACAGGTTGGGTGCAGTGGCTCATGCCTGTAATCCTAGCACTCTGGGAGGTCGAGGTGGGTGGATCACCTGAGCTCATGAGTTCAAGACCAGCATGAGCCAAATTAAGACTTCAACTCTAAAAATAGCTGGGCATTGTGGCAGTCGCCTGTAGTCCCAGCTACTTAGGAGGCTGAAGCAAGAGAATCACTTGAGCCCAAGAGTTTGAGGTTGCTGTGAGCTATGACCCCATGACACTCTACCCAGGGTGACAGCTTGAGACTCTGTCTTATAAAAAAAAAGAATTGGGCAGTGTCTGCCTCAGTGAGTAGGGCGCCAGCCCCATATACCAAGGGTGGCGAGTTCAAACCCACCCCTGGCCAAACTGCAACAAAAAAATAGCTGGGTGTTGTGGCGGGCACCTATAGTCCCAGCTACTCAGAGGCCGAGGCAAAAGAATCACCTAAGCCCAAGAGCTGGAGGTTGCTGTGAGTTGTGATGCTATGGCAGTCTACCAAGGGCGACAAAGTAAATAAGTGGGCAGCACCTGTGGCTCAAAGGAGTGGGGCACTGGCTCCATATATGGGAGGTGGTGGGTTCAAACCCAGCCCTGAACAAAAACTGCAAAAACAAAGTAATTAAATAAAATTGTGGGCTTGGTGCCTGTGGCTCAAGTGGCTAAGGCGCCAGCCACATACACCTAAAGTGGCAGGTTCAAATCCAGCCCAGGCCCGCCAAACAACAATGATGCCTGCAACCAAAAAAACAGCCAGGTGTTGTGGCGGGCACCTGTGGTCCTAGCTACTTGGGAGGCTGAGGCAGGAGACTAGCTTGAGCCCAGGAGCTGGAGGTTGCTGTGAGCTGTGATGCCATAGCACTCTACCCAAGGGGATAGCTTGAGGCTCTGTCTCAAAAATAAATAAATAAATAAATAAAAATAAAATTGTGGCTCAGCACCCATAGCACAGTAGTTATGGCTCTAGCCACGTACACCAAAGGTGATGGAACCTGGCACAGGCCAGCTAAACAATGACAACTGGCAACAAAAAATATTCAGGTGTTGTGGCGGGCATCTGTAGTCCCAGGTCTTGGGAGACTAAGGCAAGAGAATCGCTTAAGCCCAAGAGTTTGAGGTTGCTATGAGCTGTGATGCCATTACACTGGGCAACATAGTGAGACTCTGTCTCAAAAAACAAACAAAAAAAACTGTGTAACATCAGTGAACGACTCCCCCCCCAAAAAAATTTTTTTTATTTTTTTGTAGAGACAGTGAATGACTCCCAAAAAAAAAAAAATTTTTTTTTTTGTAGAGACAGTGTCTCACTTTATGGCCCTTGGTAGAGTGCTGTTGTGTCACAGCTCACAGCAACCTCCAGTTCTTGGGCTTAGGCAATTCTCTTGCCTCAGCCTCCCAAGTAGCTGGGACTACAGGCACCCACCACAATGCCTGGCTATTTTTTTGTTGCAGTTTGGCCGGGGCCGGGTTTGAACCTGCAACTTTCAGTATATGGGGCCATTGACCTACCCACTGAGCCACAGGTGCCGCCCACTTATTAATTTTTTTTAATTGCATAGAATGCAAATACACATGATTTGAGACGTTTTTGCTTGCTTTTCTCTTTTCTTCCTTTCCTCTCCTTCATCCTTCCCTTCTTTTTTTTTTTTTTTAATACAAGTCAGGTTGAATACTTCTTATAATTGCATTAGTCAAACATGATTTGAGTATTACAAATTTAATTCTGTTTTTTTCCTTTTTAAAAATGTGTATATAAGGTTGGGGGCAGTGGCTCACACCTGTAATCCTTGCACTTGAGAGGTGGAGGTGGGTAAATTGCCTAAGCTCATGAGTTTGAGACCAGCCTAAGCCTGAGTGAGACCCCCATCTCTAAAAAATAGCTGAGCATTGTGGCAGGCACCTGTTGTACCAGCTACTTGGGAAGCTGAGGCAAGAGACTCACTTAAGCCCAAAAGTGACAGCCACAACGCCTTCCTGTGAGCTGTGACGCACGGCACTCTACTGAAAGCAACAAAGTGAAACTCTGTCTCAAAAATAAAATAAAATAAAATAAAATGTGTATATATATTTTGGCCTCCTTTGTATATTATGAAAGCCTGATGTTTACTATCAACTTGGCTTCTCAAAAGGACATACACTTGGTAGTATATGTGGATATCTAAAGTCTCTTTTTTTTTTTTTTGAGACAGAGCCTCAAGTTGTTGCCCTGGGGAGAGTGCTGTGGCATCAGAGCTCACAGCAACCTCCATCCAACTCCTGGGCTCAAGCGTGTCTCCTGCCTCCGCCTCCCAAGTAGCTGGGACCACAGGCACCCACCACAACACTCGGCTACTTTTTGGTTGCAGCCATCAATGTTGTTTGGCAGGCCCGGGCTGGATTCGAACCCGCCAGCTCAGGTGTATGTGGCTGGTGCCTTAACGGCTTGAGTCACAGGTACCGAGCCTAAAGTCTTATTTGTAGGCTGGGCATGGTAGCTCACGCATAATCCCAGCATTTTGGGAAGCCAAGGTGGGTGGATCATCTGAGGTCAAAAGTTCGAGACCATCCTGAGCTAGAGCAAGACCTCATCTCTAAAAATAGCCAGGCATTGTGGTAGGCACCTGTATTCCTACCTACTTGGGAGGCTGAAGCAAGAAAATCATTTGAGCCCAAGAGTTAGAGGTTGCTGTGAGTTATGACGCCAGCGGGGTACAAAGCTATGTTCATAGCAGGGGTCTCAGAGCATAGCTAGCTATGCCTCTACCCGGAGCAACAAAGTGAGACTCTGTCTCAAAAAAAAGAAGTTTTATTTGTTTTGATTTTAAAAGGCTAAGAAATGGTACTATATATAATGAGAAATCAACAATTTTGATTAACTATTTGGTTTTATTCCCATTACTGTTTGTATTAATTGAATTAGGTTGTTGTTTTTTTTTTTGAGACAGAATCTCAAGCTGTCGCCCTGGGTACAGTGCCATGGCATCACACAGCTCACAGCAACCTCTAACTCCTGGGCTTAAGCGATTCTCTTGCCTCAGCCTCCCGAGTAGCTGGGACTATAGGCGCCCACTACAATGCCCAGCTATTTTTTTTTTTTTAGTTGCAGTTCAGCTGGGGCCGAGTTTGAACCTGCCACCCTCGGTATATGGGGCCGGCGCTCTACTCGCTGAGCCACAGGTGCCACCCCTTAATGGAGTTTTTTAAATGAGTCTTATCACTTCCCAACATTTTATTATAAAAAATTTCAGAAAATAAAATTTCAAACAGGGCCAGGCATGGTGGCTCATGCCTGTAATCCCAGCACTTGGGAGGCTGAGGTGGGTGGATTGCCTGAGCTCACAGGTTCAAGACCATCCTGAACCAGAGCCAGACCTCGTCTCTAAAAATAGCCAGGTGTTGTGGAGGGTGCCTGTAGTCCCAGTTACTTGGGAGGCTGAGTCAAGATAATTGTTTTAAGCCCAGGAGTTTGAGGTTGCTGTGAGCTATGACTCCATTGCACTTTACCAAGGATGACAAAGTGAGACTGTCTCAAAAAAAAAAAAAAAGACTTTTTTTTTTTCAAACATAAAGGTTGAGTAGGAGGTTGCTGTGAGCTTTGATGATACAGCACTCTACCCAAGGGGACAGCTTGAGGCTCTGTCTCAAACAAACAAACAAAGAAAACAAACAAACAAACATAAAGGTTGAAAGAAATGTATAGTGAACACCCATACACTCTCCTATATTCTACAGTTAACATTCTGCTATACTAGCTTTATCATATTATCTCTCAGTCCATCCATCGAGTTTTCATTCTTAATATGAAAAATCTTCTTTAATTAAGTCTTCTGATGCAAGGCTGCATTGTTGTAAAGTCTCCAGATTCAGTACTCTGGGATGTGGAAAACTGCCAAATGTCTACCTGTGCTCCAGAGGACTCAGCACTCACGATGGGGACCTGGCTCTGGGTCCTAATCCTGACCCCACTCCGAGACCTCTTTTTTCCTCTGTAGTACGGTGATTCCTCCACCCTGGGTGAGGATTAAAATCACAAATCACCGGATTCATTTTCTGGTAATAGCTGTGATAGTTACTGTAAGTCTTTTACTCCCTTGTCTCAAACTCCAAGTCCAAGCTATGGGGTCCAGTCAGTTCTAAGCCATTGTAAAATGGGGACAAGGTGGCCCAAAGGGCTACTGACCTGAGGCTGAGAGCTGGAGAGGGCTCTTTTTTTTTGAGACGGAGTCTCAAGCTATAGCTCTGGGTAGAGTGCTGTGGCGTCATAGCTCACAGCAACCTCCAAGTCTTGGGGTCAAGCGATCTTCTTGCTTCAGTTTTTCTAGTTTTAGTAGAAACAGGGTCTCGTTTTTGCTCAGGCAGGTCTCGAACTCTTAAGCTCAAGCTATCCACTCGCCTTGGCCGCCCAAAGCGCTAGGATTACAGGCGTGAGCCCCCGCGCCTTGCCTTATTATTATTATTTTTTTCTTTTTGAGACAGTCTCATTTTGTCGCTCCCGGTAGAGTAGTCTGTCGTCGTAGCTCACAGCAACCTTAAACTCTCAGGCTCAAGTGATTCTCTTGCCTCACCCTCCCGGTAGCTGGGACTACACGCGTCCTCCACAACGCCCATCTATTTTTTAGCGACGGGACTTCCTCTGGCTCAGGCCGGTCTCAAACTCCTGAGCCCACGCGATCCAATTTACCTTAGCCTCTCAGAGTGTCGGGATTACAGGCACGAGCCCCCGGGCCCCCCTTTCTCAGAGTGACAGCCGCAGGGCTGGCACGGGGATATACCCACGTCACCTCAGGGAACGCACACAGCCGTCTGAGAGATATGCGGCGGTACAGAGAAAGAAACTGAGGATCGGGGAACCCCAGACACTTGCTCAAATCCACTCAGCTGGGAGGTGGACCCCGTACATAGATTGAATCCAAATGCCGTGACTCTTGGGGCTCTCTTGCACTGCCGGCCGCAGAGTCTGCACCTACAGGGGGCGCTGGCCTGCTCGAACGCGCAAAGGTCGCAGCTGCGTCCCCTTTAAGAGGATTCCTTTTGCCTGCACTGACCCCTACGCTTCCGCTCCGCGTTCCCACAATGCAGTGCGGCTGAGCGCCTCCAAGCCCGCGGGGACGCTGCGCGGGGAGCCGTGCTGAGGCGGCAGCGGCGACGTGGGCTGCGGCGGGCCCGCGGCGTCGGGCGGTGCGGATGTCGGGCTGGGCAGACGAGCGCGGTGGCGAGGGCGACGGGCGCATCTACGTTGGGAACCTTCCGACCGACGTGCGCGAGAAAGACTTGGAGGACCTGTTCTACAAGTACGGCCGCATCCGCGAGATCGAGCTCAAGAACCGGCATGGCCTCGTGCCCTTCGCCTTCGTGCGCTTCGAGGACCCCCGGTGAGGCCCCGCGCGTCCTCCTGCCCACTCGCCCACGGAGCCCGAGGCCCCCGCCCTCCCTTCTCTGCCTTCCCCTCCCTCCACTCCCTTCCCCTCCCCCGCCGGTCCTGCCCGCCCCTCTCGGCGCAGACCCCCTCACGGCGCCCCCGGGTGGAGGATGAGGCCGCCTCTCCTCGCAGGTTTGGGGCTCTCCTTTGCTCCGTCGTCACTTCCTTTATTATTATAATAATGATTTTTTTTTTACTTAGAAAACCAAAAGCTGAGCCTTTGGAGGGCCCAAGCCCGCCTAAACCGGCCTCAGGGATGGTACAAATTAGCGCTCTCCCCCTCACAGCTGAGGAGGCACCTTAAGGGGACGCGGCCCCAGGGCTTGGAAACCTCGGCCCGGAGAGGTCTCGGTGAAGAGAAGTTTCTGGTTGTCTTCTCCGTCCAGCCATCCCACGGCTAGAATTCGCCGTTGGCGAAGGACAAACCGCGGGGATGTGGGTGCACTTGGAGGTCGTGCAGGGTTGCCTGTGACCCAGCAGATGTCCATCCACGCGTGCCCGGTCTCTCAAGTCTAGGGCCCGGTCCTTCAGAAGGGTTGGAGGAAAATTTGGGAGAACTTAAAATGGGCCCGGTGTGTGTGTGGGTGCTTTGCTCTCATTCCCCTACTTTAATGACGGAGGCCGGGCAAGATGCTAAACGTCCCAGGGATTTGGAAACTCTTAAGTCCCTGAACCAGTTCAAAGGGGTGTTTGTAATTTTGCAAACGTCTTCAGCCGGAAAAGGCCCAGGAACTTTCAAAACTGTTGTTGGTGGCTGTTAGGAGTCACTGCACTGTACTGGCCAGTCCATTCGAGCTAAATTGGAGTCCGCCAAGTTTTCCTAGCATTGCTCCCGGTGGGCCTTACTACGGAGAGTGCAAGGAATGTCTGTAGGGTGTCTTACTTATCTAGGGTGGAAGTATTAATAGGGCAAGCAGAGCATCTGAGGACAGGGAGACAAGCACCCGGAGGCCTTTGGCTGAAGACTCTGACAGAGCTCATTCCTAGTACCTCAGAAACAGAACTAGGCTGTGCCTCTATTATTAACAGGGCCTTTCTGGTCTTTAAACCCTTGTTATTTATCAAGTACTATGCTGTGTATTATTTAGCATTTTCAACAACTTATGAGAGTAGGTACTGTTAATCACATTTAGAAAAGAGAAATAGAGGATTTAGATAGTTGAAAGCTAGTAAGGATCAAGGTAGTATTAGAACCTTCTGTTCTGCCCTTTGAATACAAACTTACTGTATGAAGTGTTACATTGTCCTCTCTTCCCTCATTCCTTTCATAATAGAAAAGCTTCTTTCTTCTCTCTTTTTTTTTTCTTTTTTTGGAAGCAGAGTCTCTATTGCCCAGGCTGGAGTCCTGTGGTGTCAGCCTAGCTCACAGCAACCTCAAACTCCTGGGTTCAAGAAATCCTCCTGCCTCAGCCTTGCAGGTAGCTGGAACTGCAGGTGCCTACCACTACACCTGGCTAATTTTTCTATTTTTAGTAGAGATGAGGTCTTGCTCTTGCTCAGGCTGGTCTCGAACTCCTCAGCTCAAGTGATTTTTCCGCCTTGGCCTCCCAGAGTGCTAGGATTACAGGTATGAGTCACTTCACTCTCTTTTGATAGAACTGGATGGGACACTTAAAGCACTGTATATATAGTATCTTATTTAATCCTTATATTAGTCGTGAGATACTACTCACATTAGATGTTAAAAATTTAAGGTGCTGGGAGAACTGGATAACAACATGTAAAGGACTAAAATTGGACCCACACCTTTCACCACTTAAAAAAACTGACTCAAGATGGATAAAAGATTTAAATTTAAGACATGAGGCTCTGCACCTGTGGCTCAAGTGGCCAAGGCGCCAGCCATGTACACCTAAGGTAGCAGGTTCGAATCTAGCCTGGCCCTGCCAAACAACAATGACGGCTGCAACCAAAAAATAGCTGGGCGTTGTGGCAGGCGCCTGTGGTCCCAGCTACTTGGGAAGTGGAGGCAGGAGACTCGCTTGAGCCCAGGAGTTGGAGGTTGCTGTGAGCTGTAATGCCATGGCACTCTACCCCGTGGGACAACTTGAGCTCTGTCTCAAAAAAAGAAAAAAAAAAAAAAGACTTGAAATGATAAAACTCTTAGAAGAGGCCAGGCATAGTGGCTCACATCTAATCCCAGCACTCTGGGAAGCTGAGGTGGATAGATCACTTGAGCTCAGGAGTTCAACACCAGCCTGATCAAGAGTGAGACCCTGCCTCTACTAAAAATGAAAAACAGGCCAGAGGATCTCTTGAGCCCAAGAGTTTGAGGTTGCTATGAGCTATGACACCACAGCACTCAATCTAGGGCGACATTGAAACTCTGTTTCAAAATCAAAACAAGACAAAAAAAATCTTAGAAGAAAGTGTGGGGAAAACTCTTGATAGTGTTGGACTGGGGAAAGATTTTATGAGGAAGATTTCAGGGGCAGTTGCAACAACAACAAAAATAAATGGGATTTAATTAAGCTGAAAAGCTTCCGCGCAGCTAAGGACACAAGTAAAGCAAAAACACAAACTTCAGAATGGGGAAAGTTATTAGCATGCTATGATCTGACAAAGGATTGATAAATAGAATCTACAGAGAACTCAAGTTAATCAACAAAAAAGTAAACAATCTCATCTACCACTGGGCAAGAGATATGAGCAGAAGAACCTTCTCTAAAGAAGATGGATAAAAGGCGGCGCTGTGACTCAGTGGGTGGGGTGCCAGCCCCATATACTGAGGGTGACGGGTTTGAGCCCAGCCCTGGCCAAACTGCAACAAAAAAAATAGCCAGGCGTTGTGGCGAATGCCTGTAGTCCCAGCTACGTGGGAGGCTGAGGCAAGAGAATTGCCTAAGCCCAGGAGTTGAAGGTTTCTGTGAACTGTGACACCATAGCACTCTACTGAGGGTGACAAAGTGAGATTCTGTCTCTAAAAAAAAAAAAAGAAGACAGATGAGGCTGGGTGAAGTGGCTGTAAATCCTAGCCCTCTGAAAGCCAAGGTGGGTGGGTTGCCTGAGCTCACAGGTTCAAGACCACCCTGAGCCAGAGTGAGACCCCCCATCTCTAAAAATAGCCTGTGTGGTGGTGGGCACCTTGACTCCCATCTACTCGGGAGGTGAGAGAATCCCTTGAGCCCAAGAGTTTGAGTTTGCTGTGAGCTGTGACATCATGGCACTCTACCTGGGGCAACAAAGTGAGACTCTATCTCTAAATAAATAAATAACTTTGGCTCCTGTAGCACAGTGGTTATGGCGCCAGCCACATACACCAAGGCTGGCAGGTTTGAATTTGGCCTGGACCATGTAAACAACAATGACAGTTGCAACCAAAAAATACCTGGGCATTGTGAAAGATGCCTGTGGTCCCGGCTACTTGGGAGGCTGAGGCAAGAGAATCACTTAAGCCCAGGGGTTTGTGGTTGCTATGAGCTGTGATGGCATAGCACTCTACCAAGGGCGACATACTGAGATTCTGTCTCAAAAAATAAATAGATGAATGGCTAACAAACATTTGAAAAAATGCTCATTGTCTCTGATCATCAGACGTGCAAATCAGAATCACCCTAAGGTATCACCTAAACCGAGTGAGACATCACAAAGCCTCAAAGTTGCAGATGCTGATGAGGATGTGGAGAGAGGGGAACATTTTTACACTGCTGGTGGGAATGCAAACTAATATCATCTTTGTGGAAGGAAGTACGGAGAATCCTCACAGAACTCAAATTAGACCTTCCATTTGATCCTGCAATCCCATTACTAGGCCATCTACCCAGAAGAAAAAAAAGTCCTTTTATCCTAAGGACATATGCACTAGATTGTTTATTGCAGCTCAATTTACAATCAGCAAAATGTGGTTACAACCTAAATGCCTACCAACCCAGGAATGGATTAACAAGCTGTGGTATGTGTATAACATGGAATACTATTCAGCCATTAAAACGATGGAGACTTTACATAACCTGGGTGGAGTTGAAACACATTCTTCTTAGTAAAGTATCACAAGAATGGAGGAGCAAGAATCCAGTATACTCAAAACTGTATGAAGCCAGTAGATGATCTAATACACACCCACATAAGAGAAACACTCAAATCAACTCAAGGTCAGGGGCAAGAGGAACAAGGGAACTGGTGGAGGGAGGGGGATGGGTGTGCTCCCACTTAATGGGCATAATGTTAGGGTGTGTTGCACAACTCTTGGTGGTGGGACACAGTTACAAGAGGGACTGTACCTAACACATGTAAACATTGTAACTTAATTCTTTGTACCTTCCAATTAACCTGAAACAAATTTTTATTTCATTATTATTTTTTTTGAGACAGCCTCACCATGTCACTGTGGTGGAGTGCTATGGTGTCGCAGCTCACAGCAACCTCCAACTATTGGGCTTAAGCGATTCTCTTGTCTCAGCTTCCCAAGTAGCTGGGACAACAGGCGCCCACTGCAATGGCTTGCTATTTTTGTTGTTGTTCAGTTGTCATTGTCGTTTAGCAGGCCTGCGTGGGCTTCAAACCCGCCAGCCCTCATGTATGTGGCCAGCACCCTAACCACTGAGCTATAGGTGCTGATGCTTGAAACTTTTTTTTTTTTTTTTAGACGGAGCCTCAAGCTGTCCCCCTGGGTAGAGTGCTATGGCATCACAGCTCACAGCAACCTCCAACTCCTGGGCTCAAGCAAGTCTCCTGCCTCAGCCTCCCAAGTAGCTGGGAATACAGGCGCCCACCACAACGCCCAGCCATTTTTTGGTTGCAGCCATCGTTGTTTGGCGGGCCCAGGCTGAGGATTCGAACCCACCACCTTAGGTGTATGTGGCTGGCGCCTTAGCCGCTTGAGCCACAGGCGCCAAGCCGAAACAATTTTTTAAAAGAACTTAAACACCCAAAGATAAGCTACTAGGAAATAGAAGAATGGTTTGAACTCAGGTCAATTTGTATTCAAAGACTCCTCAAACCTTAGTAGCTCTGCCTCTCTGTAATACTGTATCACAGTCAAGGTTGCTCTGGTTGTGTTCCTGATTGCTTTTAGTCCTAGAATCTTGATAAGCATGTGCCTGTGATACTAAAGAATGCCTTCACTGTGGCTCAAAGGAGCAAGGCGCCGGCCCCATATACTGGAGATGGCAAGTTCAAACCCAGCCCTGGCCAAAAGTTGCAAAAAAAAAAAAAAATGCCTTCACTGGCAAGTCTTTAGCTCCCTTTCTCTACTCAAGCTGTCCATTCTTTCCAGTATTGGAAAATCAACTTGGCATTCCTCTTTTTTGAGACAGTTTTACTATGTTGCCCTCGGTAGAGTGCTGTGGGGTCTCAAACTCTTGGGCTTAAGCAATTCTTTTGCCTCAGCTGCTGAAGTATCTGGGACTATAGGCACCTGCCACAGTGCCTGGCTATTTTTTTTTTTCAGTTGTCATTGTTTAGCTGGCTCAGGCCTGGCTCGAACCTGCCAACCTCATTGCATGTGGCACCGTAACCACTATGCAATGGGCACCAAGCCAACTTGGCATTCCTAAGTCTCCTGGAGCCCTAAAAAGACTTTATTGAATATTTACCACTTTTGGCAAAACTATATTGAGAGTCATTGTGATGATTTAGTTCTCCAAACCATGATGAAAAGACACACTTAAGAGTGTTCCATACCAAGGGTGACAAAGTGAGAGTCTGTCTCAAAAAAAAAAAAGCATTCCACATTCATTACAAAACATTCACTTGCATTTGTGTTTAGAGCACTACTTATTAAAATATGAATTTGTTTCTATAGACTTTATAGCACTAGGCCTTGTGGAGGACAGTGTGTGGTGTCCTTTTTGTGAAACAGGCCACCAAGGTTGGAGAAACACTGGTTTATTGGCAGAATCAGTCACCTGTCAAGAATTTATTCTTTTTGACTCGGCACCTGTGGCTCAAGTGGCTAAGGCGCCAGCCACATACACCTAAGGTGGCGGGTTTGAATCTAGCCTGAGCCCGCCAAACAACAATGACGGCTGCAACCAAAAAATAGCCGGGTGTTGTGGCAGGCGCCTGTGGGTCCCAGCTACTTGGGAGGCTGAGGCAGGAGACTCGCTTGAGCCCAGGAGTTGGAAGTTGCTGTGAGTTGTGATGCCATAGCACTCTACCCAGGGGGACAGCTTGAGGCTCTGTCTCAAAAAAAAAAAAAATTTATTCTTTTCTTCTCTGAATTAGCTTTGTTGTAAGTTATCTGTTTGCCCATTCCAGTATCTTAAAAGGTCTTCAAACCAAAGCAGAAGTGCATCAAGATCCTGTTTGGTGTTCTTTTTCTCTTTCTGGGTTTCTCTTTTGTACTTACTATTCATGTTCTTCATGGGAAGTCATTCAGCTTCCTGAACACTAACTCTAAACTTTTGTTTGCAGAGATGCTGAGGATGCAATTTATGGAAGGAATGGTTATGATTATGGCCAGTGTCGGCTTCGTGTCGAGTTCCCCAGGACTTATGGAGGTCAGGGTGGGTGGCCCCGTGGTGGGAGGAATGGACCTCCTACAAGAAGATCTGATTTCCGAGTTCTTGTTTCAGGTATGTTCATTTCAAACTGAAGTGATATTGTAAAATACTTAGCACAGAGTCTGGCTTCGAAGGAATGATAGCTATTATTCTTTGATGCATGGGATATGTGAGCTTTCTTTTCGATAGCCTATGCACAGTGACAGTCTGAAGCTAGGCCTGTGTTGTCAGTGAGGCAGGTATCCTGCAACCGAGGTTGTGCTGATAGTGCATCCAGGGAAGAACATAAACATGCTTTTTTAAATTTTTTTTTTTGAGACAGAGTCTCACTTTGTCACCCCAGGTAGAGGGCTGTGGTGTCATAACTCACAGCAAGCTCAAACTCTTGGGCTCAAGCAATTATTTTGCCTCAGTCTCCCGAGTAGCTGGGACTGTAGGCACCCACCACAACACCTGGCTGTTTTTTTAAAGACAGGTCTCACCCTTGCTCCGTCTGGTCTGGAACCTGTGAGCTCAATAAACCCATCCACCTCAGCCTTCCAGAGTGCTAGGAACTGAGCCACACACCTGGCCGGTAAACATGCTTTTTTTTTTTTAGAGACAGTCTCACTTTGTTACCCCCTTTTTTTTTTTTTTTTTGAGACGGAGCCTCAAGCTATCCCCTTGGGTAGAGTGCCATGGCATCACGCTCACAGCAACCTCCAACTCCTGGGCTCAAGCGAGTCTCCTGCCTCAGCCTCCCAAGTAGCTGGGACTACAGGC
>CAUYQS010116164.1:0-25946 GCA_963574585.1 Otolemur crassicaudatus
TGGTCCCAGCTACTTGGGAGGCTGAGGCAGGAGACTTGCTTGAGCCCAGGAGTTGGAGGTTGCTGTGAGCTGTAATGCCACGGCACTCTACCCAGGGGGACAGCTTGAGGCTCTGTCTCAAAAAAAAAAAAAAAAAAAAAAAGAACACATCTATTTTCTTAAGTAAAGGATGCCTTATGTTAAATTACCCACTCCCCACTGTGTCATATCAATTACTTTCTAGAATTTGTTGTATTAAAGCACAGCTAATCCAAGTAACTCACGTAAAACTAAAATTATCTTACCAATGTTTTCTTTTTAAAAAGCTCATAGCACTGATAACATGTTATATTTTTAACATGTCAATAAATTATGTTTAATAAATTATGCTATCCTTTTTATCAATATCAATTTTTTGATATTATAGGATTATAAAATTCTGTCATCATGTATGTTATCGCCTACTCTTATACCTAGAAAATCTCCCCAAAAGCGACTAATAATCTTAACTAAGTAAAGCAGAAAAATATTTTTTGAAAATGTATTCTGCAGAACGTTATCTTCCACTTATTCCAAATAGCACAACAAGAAGGTTTGCAGGAAATGAAACGAAACCATGGCAACCAGCTAAACCTATCATAAGCTATCAGATCAAAAGAACACACAGTACATTACACATCAACGCCTACAAGCAGCATAATCCTTCCCCAGTTCCTTTTGATCCTTCTCCTTAAAGATGAAAAAAAGCTTTCAACCAATTTTTACATTTAAAAGTGAGAAAGCCCCTTTACCAATATCTACCATGATTCTCTGGTTTCACTCAGGAACTCTTTGGCCAAGTTCACTTAAAAGTCAACCTAATAATCTGAGATTGAATTAGGAATTGTTGATTCTTTTTATCATTAGCAAAATTACATTCTTCAATACATTTTGTCACTTTCTAATACAGTAGTAAGTTTCTTCATGCTAAAGCTTCAGAACTATGAAGATTAAACTTAACTTTCTCACAGGAATCCCCTGTTTAATGGAATCTTATCAGCATTTGAAGCACAAAGGCATAATAGATTAAATCACAATTCCATTTATAGACTACAAAGGAGTCCTATTTTACCATCTGGGTGTCCACTTTATCACCAGTCATCAAACCCCATCATAAGCACTGAAGCCAAACTCACAGAATCTGGCTCAACATGTTCATAAATTGCCAGTCATCAGCTAAAACTAAATAAACAGGGTAATGATGGCTTCTGTCAGGCATTTGCTGTTTATTACACAACCATGGAGTCAGGCAGACGACGGGGCAAACCTCTGCATTGACTAGAGATCATCTTTGCTGTTATGATTAGCTATTATCATTTAATATAAAATAGAATATACATATATGCCATAAAATGATAGTGTCTATTTTACACATGACTAACTTCTGAAAAGATAAATAATTGTGAATGGCGTTATCTCTAGGGAGTGAAACTAATTTATCATCATAAACACTTCTCCTATTTGAAAATTTTTGCCATATCTATGTGTTGTTTTCACAATCATAGTGTTTAGTTATATGAATTCAAATATGCTTATTTTTATAGGGAATTACTACTGTTATCCAGACTTATTATAAAAAATTTTTGTAAGTACAAGTTATTAATAAATGATCTTATAATGAAATTTTGGTTTAAATTATTAAACTTCAAATCTACTTAATTTGGGTTTTTTTCCTTTAGGGGTGGGGAATAGAAATTAAACCCTTCATAATTAGTTGAAACAAATCTCTTTTAAAGGTGTTCTAAAAAGGTTTATCTGCTTTATAAAAGTGGTAATGTGTTAATAACTTAAAAAAAACTTAGTTACTGAAAAGGCTTGACTGTAAAAGCTATGTTTATTCTTATGTCACACCCCTTGTCTATTTAAAATAAAGGGCTGCGTGTTTTAGTACTATTTTTTGATTTTTTTTTTTTTTTTTTTTTGCAGTTTTTGGCCAGCACTGGATTTGAACCCGCCACCTCTGGCATATGGGGCCAGCACCCTACTCCTTTGAGCCACAGGTGTCACCCTGTTTTTTGATGTTTTTAACAAGTTATATTTTTGAGTTTCTCTGCATTTTGTTCTTAAGCAAGTTAAGCCTTGGTTTTCTCATCTATAAAATGCAGAAAGTAACAGCATGTACCACACTGGTTTATTTGGTAGATAAAACGGAGTTTTCCAACCTGTTCTCATAGACAGAGGTTACAGGTTAGTTAGGAGGTATCAAACTTGCCCAGCCCATTTAGAGGCCAGAGAAGGGCTGACTCACTGAAATCCTTGGGCCAGTCACAGATCAGGCTGGGATTAGCCTTGTGCACTTATCTCAATGAACCATACAACATCATTTTCTATGAGTGCCATAATACAAAAAAGATTGGGAAATCTGAAAAATAATTCACAGATTTACCATAATGCCTGGAAGAGTAAATATTTGGTAAACATTAGCTATTATTATATTTATAAAACTGGTAAGTTCATTAATAAAATATTTGGGTATACCAAATCATTCACAGAAAAGGAATCACATTAGCAACACATTCTGGGGCTGT
This sequence comes from Otolemur crassicaudatus, assembly GCA_963574585.1. Lineage (NCBI taxonomy): Eukaryota > Metazoa > Chordata > Mammalia > Primates > Galagidae > Otolemur > Otolemur crassicaudatus. The sequence continues at coordinate 2,547 of CAUYQS010116164.1, forward strand.
ATCTGGTTACTAAAAACCAGATCTTAAATTAAGAGAATCTAGTATGTCTCCTACTGCATTTTAAGGTAGATACACAAGTCAGATCCCAGTTTGCTTTTGCAGAGTTGGAGAGTAATACTCTGGCAAGGTTCCTATTGATTAGCTCCAAAATGTACTTGAAACTCAACTTCCTCCTAAATGAAAGGCTCAGTGGAATTTGCCTTATGCCATACCTTAAAAATAAAAAACTCAAACGTATCTTGACATCATTTTTTTGTCTTTCTCTACCATTGCCATGTATGCATACTTTGGAAAGAATTGAAACCTGAATAGTCAGAATATTACTGAATAAAAACCACTGATGAGGCTCGGTGCCTGTGGCTCCAGCGGCTAAGGTGACAGCCACATACACCTGAGCTGGCAGGTTGAAATTAGCCTGGGCCCACCAAACAATGATGACAGCTGCAACCAAAAAATAGCCAGGTGTTATGGCGGGTGCCTATAGTCCCAGAACTTGGGAGGCAAGGCAAGAGAATCACTTGAGCCCAGGAATTAGAGGTTGCTCTGAGCTGTGATGCCGTGGCACTCTACCCAGGGCAACAGCTTGAGGCTCTGTCTCAAAAAACAAAAAAACAGAACACCACTGATGATAAAAATCTGAGAAACGAAGTACCATTCTTATTACAAATCAATCTGCAATAAGATGCCACTTCACACATTACTTGGGTGTCTATGTTCAAAAAGAAATAAGTGCTGACAAAGATGTAGGAATGTTGGAACTTTACTACACCGCCAGTGGGATTGCAATGATACAACCAATGTGGGAAACAATTTGACAGTTCCTCAAAAGGTTAATTTGGCCAGGCATAGTAGCTCACACCTGTAATCACATGACTCCGGGAGGCCAAACCAGGAGAACCACTTGATGCTGGGAGGGAGACAGAGACCAGCCTAAGAAACACAGTGAGACTCTGTCTCTACAAAAAATAAAAAAGTAAAAAATCAGATATAGGCATGTGCCTGTAATCCTAGCTACTTAGAAGGTGGAGCCAGGAGGATTGCTTAAGCCTGGGAATTGGAAGTTGCAGTGGACTGTGATCATCCCATTGCACTCCAGTCTAGGAGCTAGAGTGAGACAGACTATCTCTCTCTCTCTCTCACATACACACACACACACACACACACACACACACACACAAACACAGTTACTTCTGAGTTACAACAGGACCCAGCAATTTTACTCCTAGTTATATACCCACGAGAAATGAATATTATCTATACAAAAATTTGTACACAGCATTATTCATAATAGCCAAAAAGTGGAAAAACAACCCAAATGTCCATCAATTGATTAATAAACAAAATATGGTGTCCATACACTGGCATATTTTTCTCATATTATTCACAAATAACAAGGAATGAAATACTGATACATGTTACAATGTGGAGGAACCAAACATGATGCTAAGGAAAAGAAGACAGTCACAAAAGATCATGTTTCATTCATTTTAAGTGTCCGAGATGTACTCAGCTGTAGACACCGAAGTAGACTGGCCCTGTGTGGCTAGGGCTCAGAGAGCTGAGGACAAACAGAAAGTGAGTGCAAATGGGTAGAGTTTCTTTTCAGGGTGATGAAATGTTCTAGAATTGCTTATGTTGCATAACTTTGCGGATGTGCTAAAAAACACACAATTGTACACTTCAAATGGATGAATTGCTGTATTAATTATAATTCAAAAAACTATTTTAAAAAATGAGTAAGATACAAGAACAAGCAAAAGCCATGCTAGCAAGAGAGTTAGACAAAAAGGTGCACTTTTGTAATCCATCGAAACAGCGCTTGGTTGTCGTAGGCAGACGTTTCATTAATACTCTGGATAGGAGGAGAGTCTCTCCTGGTCCAGAAAACAGGAAGAGAAAGAATCAGTGAGGCAAATTCAGGTGATCAGTCCTTAAATATTTTTACCTATCAATTTAACACTTTAGCAAACAGTCTTTTAAGTTCATTAATCAAAAAAAGGGTATAGGAAATATAGGTGGAAAAATGAGAGGGAAAGTATACATTTATCTGAATTTGCCAAGTAGAAGAAACACGTCTGCTTCCTTCTTTCTCTTCCTCTACTTCCAGCATTTAGTCTTAATTTGTTAATCAAAAGTAAGAAATAACTCAAAGACCCTCAACACTCAGCTTATACATTTTAAGTTTTCACTCCCATCTAGACAGACCGCATGGGAAGCCACTTATCAGAAGGCTGCTTGGTGAGCGTGGAGTCCAGAGCAAGAGGAAGTGAGTGATCAAAGGTTTAATGATACATTCTCGGTGTGCTCCACTGAGAGATCCCATGAAAAGAAGGTCTCATGAGCAAATGAGTTTGGGAAATGCAGCCCAGTCCTGTTAACAATATCCACAGGTCCTGAGAAGTACTGCAGGAAAAACATCTAACTGATTATGTTTAACGGCAGACAGACCCTGCTGGAGGCAGCCCTGGCAGGGTGGGCCAAGACTTCTCTCCTGCGCAGACACTGGGTAAACACAGGCCCTTACAACTTCTTTATCTACTGCTGTGGGGCTGACGAATCCTGCTTCTAAGGAATTATCTAAATAAGTTGGTACATTCTGCTCATAACCAACTCTTCAGAAATTTAGAAGGTATTGCCTTTCAGTTTGACCCAAGGGAGCAGCTAATGTCTTCATTTCTTCTCAAAATAAAAATAGCTCTACTGAGTTATTTTTCTGTGAAATGATATATGTGCATTGTAAAAATAAGCAACTCAAAAGATACAAAGAACTAAAAATCACCTTTAAGTCCAGCACTTAAAGATATACACTCAACATTTTGGTAACCATTCTTTTTTTTTTTTTTTTTTGGCCAGGGCTGGGTTTGAACCTGCCATCTCTGGTATACGGGGCCAGCGTTCCACTCCTTTGAGCCACAGGCATTGCCCTTGGAAACCATTCTTTTAGACACCTCTCTCTACTTACAAATATCCCTTTAGAAACAAAATTTTACTTAAGTAGTATGATATCATACATACTGTTCTGTATAATAAATTTTATTTTTCAGATTGATATAGTCTATGTTTCAGAATTTATCAAATAAGAAATACGACATATTTTTAAAAAAATGTAATTTGTCCAAACATTGTTTTTTCAGTGTTTAAATTTTCATTTGTTCTCAATTTTTCCAGGCTGTGAATAGTGGTTGACACACGTAATCTCAGCACTCTGGGAGGCAGAAGCAGATGGATTGCCTGAGCTCAAGAGTTCGAGACCAGCCTGAGTAACAGCCAGACCCTGTTTCTACTAAAAACAAAAAAAAATTGGCCAGGTGTTGTAGTGAACATCTATAATCTCAGCTACTCGGGAGGCTGAGGCCAGTGGATCACTTGAGCCCAGGAGATTGAGGTTGCTGTGAGCAATACCATAGCACCCGACCCAGGAAAACAGAGGGAGACTGTCTCAAAAAAAAAAAAAAAATTTTTTTTTTCCAAATAATTCTTATTTTGATGTTCAGCATAAAATCAACAGGAAAAAGACAAGTATTTTATAGATAGGTATAAAGCATTCTATGGAATAAATCCAAATCATCCCAGAATACCCAGAAACAGGATTTGGGGATTATCAAAACTTTTGTTGATCTCTCAATTTACAGAGACTAACATAAATCAGATTAACAAAAAGTCCCTGGAGCTACCAAATTTGGACTTAACATTTTTCCTCAAAGTGAACCTTTAAAATCCATAAGATATCAAGAATCCTTTTCAAATATCAGTTCTCCATAGGCAAAGAAAAACTGCTCACCAAATTAATTATCTAAAAAATTCCAGTAAATTTAGTTCCCACCACTCTTTCCATCATTCTTATTGCTCCAACAACGATCTTTCTAAATTCCGAGTGCACCCACATTGTCTTCCCACTTCCTATACATAAAGTCTAAATCCTTAAAACATAAAATGCCAGGCTCTCCTAGAACACGTACTGCTAAAATTTGCTGCACCCACCCCTCCATCCCAGCAGCGTGTCATTCATTAAACACTCCACTCTGTTCTATGTATTCCTGCTGGGGCCAATTCTTCTCCACAAAATGCTTGTTTTTCATCACAAACTGGCACTTCTACCTGATAAATTTCTAGAGTATCTTTAAGAGCTTATTAAAATGTTTTCTTTCTTTCTTTCTTTTTTATTTCAGGTTAATGTCAGGGTACTATCAACCAAACCACAATATTTGAATTTGTTAAGTAGAGTCTCTCTTATAGCTATGTCCTGCATGAAAAAGTGTGCCACACACCCCTACATTGTGCCCATTCAGTGGGAGCACCCCAATCCCCTTTTCCTCTCTACCCTCCTTTGTTCCCCCTCCCCTTGACTTGAATTGAAATGAGGTTTCCTCCTTTGTGGGTGTGAATTAGATCATCTACTGGCTTCATATTGGTACCGAGTACGTTGGAAATTTGCTTTTCCATTCTTGTGATACTTTACTGAAAAGAACGTGTTTCAGCCCCATCCAGGTTAATACAAAAGATCTCCTTCTTGATCCACTTGAACAGTACTTGGCTGGACACAGAAGCTCAAGAAATGCTGCTGTTTTGATTATTCAGTTCTCAGGGGAATTATTTTAATTATCCATTTTAAACATGAAGACTAAGCCTCTGGTTTCCATGAAAGGCCTTGACATACTGGGGATACATATTTTAAGATACCTATTAGTCAAAAGTGCTATAGATTTCACCATTCTAAAATTAGTAACATAACTATATAACCTTTAAAATATTATTTTAAATTCAATTTGGAAAATATTTCAAATCAAGTTTTGAAAATACTACAGGCAAAAGAACAGCACAACTTACAGAACTTTGATGTCTGTCCTCACATAAAACTTTCTTTGGAATTCACATCTGATTTTCTTACTACAGTAGTTACTCAGACTAAAATGAGACATACTAGTTTAATAAGAGATTGGCCAGAATGAAAAATGAAAAGATCTCAAAAAGTACAGCACGGGTTGACTGCCTAAGAAGGAAACTATCTTAATCACCATGGCCTGTAACACTGCCAGCTATGGCTGTCTAACTTGTATCTATTTTCCTTCTCTCCCTCCAACTTTCTTCCTTCATTTAAAAGAAGTAAAGAAAACCAGATTTTGTTTGGTCAGTCTTCCTCCCAAAGCCTCATCTTCCAGAAGAAGCGGACCCATTTCCCAGCTCTAGAAGCAGGTGCCGATTAGACACGCCATCAGTACAGACTTTCCCCATAGATGTTGATGCGCCCAAGGGGGAGGAGAGGGGGGAGAGCCTCATCAACCTGAAGGAAAGGATGCATGCTGCATGAAAAAGAAGAGCTTCCCTATACTCTCTTACAAAGCTCTGACAGCTGGGCAGCTTCCTTTTGACTGTGAGGAATACCAGCCTTAGACTAAAGCTGATGTTCTGAGTGCCCATGAACAGAAAGAGAAAGATCTCAAATTCTTCATTACATCACCAGAATACGGATCATCTATACTATGATTACATTTCTGGATTTCTCTTTAAATAATTTGTTTTTTATGTTTAAGTCAGTAGAGTTTAGTTTGAATACTGGATAACATAGTTGAAAGCATGTCAACGGATAGATAATCATGATTCTTAAAAGTGGGATGCTGCTAGTAACCGACTTCAACAAGTTCTCTTCTGAGTTGTACTGGGATGATTACTCCATTTTACAATTAGAAAACTAAATCTTGAAAAGGTTAAATATATAAAATAAGGTTAGGTAACTAGAACTCAGGTTTGTCTGACTCTAAAATCTATACTGCAATTTCATTTCAGAATCCTAACAGGCAGAGTGGATAATTGCAATTACTTTGTGATAGATTTAAAAAAATATTTAGAAGCTCAAGGCATTGTGAAAAGTACCTATTTTGTATCTAAGGGAATCAATGTTGACAGCGAGCCCAATAATACATCAAAGTAATAGATATCTTTAGTCTTAAGTGGTATTAAATGTGCAACATTGCTATAAATAAATGTTTTTTATATTTCCAAGAAAACTCTTGGACAAAATTCAAGCAAGTGTGTCCTATGTTAAATGGACGAATTAAGAGAAATAATAGTGAGAGCCTAATGTTAAGTTATAGTTTACCTACTTTGTTACCTTCCTTTGTTAAGGAAGGAAAAAATAAACAGCCAATAGGCTGAAAATGTCAAAGCAAAAGTAAGCAAATTTGTTTAATTAGTGAAGGCCTTTTTGCATTCACAGCAATCTCATTTAAAAAAAAAAAGAAATGTTGAGATAAAAACAGTCAAAAACAAAACAAAACAATTATGAATGGTTTATAACTACACTTATACCCAGAAATAGTTTAGATTTTTATTCGGTATAATGGTGACATACATGCCAAATATTTATAAAGTTATTTCAGATGATCACTCATGTTAGCCCTCCACTAGTTTTTTAACCTCCTTACTTCACTATTTCCAAGAAGCAAATGAAAATTATCTGACATTGGAAACTCAATATATGGGTTTAACCTCAGATCAGAAATAACAGAAGTCAGGGCTAGTAAACTGGAAATCAGGCCAATTAAATATGTCCAAACTGGGGCAGTGCCTGTGGCTGAAAGGAGTAGGGCGCCAGCCCCATATACCAGAAGTGGTAGGTTCAAACCCGACCCCAGCCAAAAACTGCAAAAAAAAAAAAAAAACCCAAAAGAATAATAAAAATGTCCAAACTGAACCTAATACTTTTTTTCAGTAAGAAAAATTATATAACACTTTATAAAATATATATTTTAAAGAATTCTAAAACTATGAAAACCATAAAGAAAACATATTTTCAACATAAACTATTTTAGGTTTTATGTAATGGATATCTGCTATGATAGCTCATTAAACTATCACTAATCCAGTATCTTGTCAAAATCAACATACAGAAAACCTCAAAGTTACTTTGAAAACTTCATGAGTCATAATCTAGTGCCCGGTCTGGCACCTTCTTCTCAGCGACACACTCCAAGCGCGTGAATGCCCATCTATATGCTCCCTCTGTGTAACAAACTCTCTGTGAGTAATGTCAGTTTTCCTGAATCAAGGAATGAACATGAGCAGAGACAGAAAACTCAGGTAAGGCCTGGCCTAGAATTCAGGCTGAGCTGGGGTGTGAGAGAAGCTGCACCTGAAGAGGGGAAAAAAGATCTTGTCCAGAGAACACCTGACATGCCAGGCAGTGAGACTAGCTTTTCTCACTATATGAAATCAGTATGACAGCATACATGGAATACATACTCCGTAAAGAGCACCTCACATCACACTCAGAGCTCATCGTGGAGAGTCAGGCCCTGCAAGCACGGGGGGATGCCAGTGACAGTGAGAATAAATTATTTCAAATTGTGTCCTATTTATTAACCCAATAACCTTGCTGATCATCCCATCAGTGAGAAGTATGTTCTTTGAAACTCTGTGCCCCATTCAACCCAATAACCTTCGTGATCATCCCATCAGGTTTTAAGATGAATTATTTATGACACTGTGGGAGACACATTACAAGGGACAAGGCTGGACACTTGGAGATTAGGCAGTTATTAAACCAGTTCAGGAAGTGGCTTAAAGTCAAAAAGGAAAAATTTTGAGAAATAAGAAATAAGATTGTTGATTTTGACCGTGTGAGATAATCAAAAAGAAAAAGTCCTCTTAACCATTAGATAATAAAGGCGTCATAGTATTTAGGACGTTCCAGGGTCTATGAAAAGGTATGAAATATAAGGAGAAAGATATGCCTTCAAAACACAAAGGGAAAACTACAATAAAACTAAAGTTAATTCCAAAAGCAATTTATATTAAAAAAAAACTTACACAATTTTAACAGCAAAAAGTATACAATTACTATGAATGGTGCCAGGGTCTACATCTTAAAATGAGCTAAGGGGGAAAAAAAGGAAAATGATTTCTTGGTTTCTGTCTTCTGGTATTGACTGAATAATAATGTCACTAAATAATAAAATAAATATAAAAATTATAACAAATTTGGGAAGAAAAGTGATTGTAAGGGCCAGAGTAACTCCATTTCGTAGCTTAGTTGTTTCTCTCCTTTGCAGCTGCAAATGTTATGAGTAATCGCAGCCCGCTCCCCTCCCTTGCATTCCATTCATCCCATGACCCGCACCCTTACAGGACATCTGCCCGGGGCGATAGCAGCCCATCCCTAGACCAATCAGCTTAAGACAGGTACTGTCCAGAGCGATAGAAACCCCCCCCCCACTTGACCAACCAGCTTGAGACAAGTACCACCCTGCATCACAGGGCCCCTATCAGCTTTCCAAAGTAACCCACCTCTCCCTCCTTCTTTCCTGTACCCTTAAAATCTCCCTCCAACTTAGAGTTGGGGCTTCTCTGCTCTCCTGCTGCGCCAGGATCAGGAAGCCCAGGCTCGAGCTTGAAATAAATTGCCTCTAGCTTTTTGCATTGGATACGACCTCAGAGTAATTTGTGGGGGATCCCTGCGATTCAGGCGTTACATGATGAGTTCAGTTTTAGACCTACTAAGGTTGAGAAGCCTACAGAGTTCAAGGACTTATTCCTAATTTGAGAGCCTTCAGTTAACATAGTAAATGCATAATGAACACCATATCTCTAAACTAGACAAACGGACTACCCCCCAAATGGTTCACGCATTACATCAAAAACAACACACATTGATGTGATTGGATGATCAGCTGAAATGGGAGTGTTGGATAAGAATGCATAATTCTTATCCTACAATATTTAGTCTCCAAGTATGCAACTGATTCAGAATTCAGTATGAAATAATTATGTTATTCTGTTTATTAGAAAGATTAATATTAAATCTGTAGACAGGAATAAGAGTAGGTCTTGCTCACTCACAATACTACAAGTCACTGGAAAGGAGCTAGACATGTCAGTCCTAAATATTAACATTATCTTTCTACCCTCTATTTGTGGCTACCAAAGGAAATGACACATCCTTGACCTCCTTCTTGGAGAGTTGCTACTTTTAAGTCTTTTCCAAAGAGTAGATGAATATATAGATGAATAAATATATAAAGGAATGAACAAAGACAATGGATAAATTATTGTAAGCCTTTGGAGAGACAGCAATGTAGAGAGATTAAGAGCACAGACTGTGAAGCCAGGCGGTTTGGGTTTAAATACCAGCTGTACAACTTCTTAAATGTGTGGCCTTCACCAAGTTATTCAGCCTCTAGGTGCTCCCTCTCCTCATCTGTAAACGGGGGATAATAACTGTACACAAACATGTTGTGAAGATTAAACAAGGATAGAGGGCCAGCATGAGGTAAACTCAATGGATAAGCATGCTATTATATTACTGTTCTTATTACAAAGTTAATAGAAATAGTTGTGTCTAGGTACTGTACTGTAAGCTAGGAACAACCAGAAGACCAGGCCAAGTTCAGTTGATAGGGAAGAGACAAGAGCTCCCAAGAAAAGCTGCTTCAGCCAAAAGCCAACATAAGAGAAATTACACTGGTTTTAGCTTTATGAGTTACAAAGGTTTTTTTTTTTTTTTTAAAGTCCCTTTCCCTATTCAAGAAATCCGAAGAAAGCCAACACTGCAAGACAGGGAAAGAAGGGATAGGATGGAATGGAAGGAAGTAGCTACCACAAAAATGGCTTTAAAAAGTTGTTCAGTTCTTAATTACTGAGTGCTACCATTCATGAGGAATTTTTAAAGGTCTCAAAGCTATTAAAATGGTAATTAGGTCCCAAGAAAACAAGAACCAATTCAATTACATGCTGGATGCTTTTAAAATTTAAAACCCTCTATTAAGAGGGCTTTAAATAAAGCACAGTTGTAACTGCAGGCCCATGACCAACCTTAAAGCCAAAGTGTACGTCCCAGGCTGACGCTGGCTCTCCCGGATGAGGTAGCTCCCCTCAGCCACACTCAAGAGCTGGTCTGCAGCTTCTCTGGAGATCATGCCGTGAAACCTAAGACACAAAGTCAATTCAGAAACTGCATGCTTTCTACATTTTTCAATAAAACAAAAGCCCCCACCTCCTCCTGTTGTTTTCTAAACAAAGTACTGCCATACAATGGAAGGGGAACAGTTGGGTTTAACTATGCTTGTGTTTCTCTGGGCTGGACTGTGGCCAACTTCTCTGTGGCGGTAAGAAAAGCATCAAAGTAGGGATCCAATCCAGTTAAACAACAATGGAATCAAAATTCACATCCATCTAAAGGAAAATCAACCACCTCTCTCGAGAGGACAGTTTCTTTCTTATATAGACATTTAAGCATACGGACTTGCTAAAAAAAGATGCAGAAATGTGTCCCTTTTCCTTTCTCTCCATTAGTAACACTGCTCAAAAATTTTGGCTCTGAGTCTACACTGGCAATTTTCCAGGACCCTGGGTTGTCCTTAATTGGCATGATTGCACAATAATATGCATAATCTGCATTAATGAATATTCAAACCCAAAGCAAACAACTATAATACTTGCTTTCAATCTCTGCTAAGACCTTATTTTTGATTAACATGGAAAAAAATAGGAATAATAAACATAAATAACACATTCTTTATACAAACACAGTAGATTCATCTATAACAATATGATACCAACATTGAAGAGGGAAAAAAATGTAAATAAAACTATCTTACATTTGTATGGCGATTTGCAAATAACTTACAAATACATAGTGTATTATGTCTTTTCAGTAACTCAAAGATAATGAAGGACTCCAGGACGTGTTACCCCCAACACTACTTTGGTGTACTGATTATTCTGAGCTGGTCTTGAGAAATAGCAAATGCAGGAAGTTTTCTTTTAACTCCTCTTACCTATCTAAAGACAGGTCCTCCCAAAGGAACTCACTGCTATCAATCCCCTCCTATTACTTTCATCAATGAAGGAAGACTGACTCCTATCCCAGGACAGGAGACTAAAATGCAACATTAGGCCCAGAAAAACTGTGCCACGACCTAGCATAACTCCCATCTATTCTTCTATAGGGCCCAAACTTCTTTCCTAAAAGGCATTTACTCTCCCCCAAATGGCCTGTAACTCCCCTTCCCTGTCAATACATTTGTCCCTCTCAAATCTCACTTTTTTGGTGTGTTCACTTTATTTTTTCTGTGATGCTGCTGTACACATAACATTAAAAATTGATAAATCTATATACCTTGTTTCCTGTTAACCTTTCTGTTGTTAGTTTGTTTCATAGACCAACCTATAAAACAGGGAAACTATTTCCTCCCCTACAATAACTGCATTGACCTGTTGCTTAAAAGAAACTTCACAACTTTCACTAGTACAAAAAAAAATCCACCACAGTCTCTCTCTTTTTTTTAAACAGAGTCTCAAGCTGTCACCTTGGGTAGAGTGCCATGGTGTCATAGCTCACGGCAACCTCCAATTCTTGGGTTCAAGCGAGCCTCCTGCCTCAGTTTTTCTGTTTTTAGTAGAGATGGGGTGTTACCCTTGCTCAGGCTGGTCTCAAACCTGTGAGTTCAGGGTAATCCATCCACCTCAGCCTCCCAGAGCACTTAGGATTACAGGTGCGTGCCACCACACCTAGCCCACAATAACTCTCTTGAATTTGGAATGATATAATTGGTATTTAAAAGGTCCTAAAATGGCCCCTTTAGAAATTTTACTAGGGGCAAGTGGCAACTTTTTAGAGTTCTACCTCATAGGAATGGTTCAGTCTCTCTCATTTAATTTCATGGTAGGTATGTTCAAATCATAATCTTAACAGCTCGGTTTACAATGGGCTCCTGAATTTCTCATCTCCATAAATTTCTCAATCTCTGAAACTAGGTTCATAGGCTAATACTCAGAATCTGCTAGAAGCAAGAAGATGGTAACCAACCTATCCACTATAGTAACATATACCATTAGATTAACATATTAGTATATATTTTTAGTTTACATGACATCAATTAATAGTTAGTAAAATGTAGCATTTACCTGTTAAAAAATTCAATTAACTGAAAAGAAAATCAAACTCAAGGAAACAAACTGTGGAATAAAACCTGACAATGATATTTAAAGAACTTTAAAACTATTCATACCAGTTGACCCTAAATTTCTGACATCCATAAAACCTTAGGTACTGGGATTTTCCTTATGGTGCTACTTCTAATAGTATAGTAAAAGCAACCCAACTGTCAAAGGCAGAAGAAAGACTATATAAATTACAGTACAACTGCAAAGAATGCCAGTGTTTCCCCCTTTGGAATCATCTTCCCCTTGTCTCATGGGTAGATAGCTGTGATTCATTTAGTATTGAAAACTTATATGGAATTTTTAAACAATTTAAAATATTTGCTATGTACACTATTCTTTATCTGATACGATCTCTAGTCACAAAACAAATGCTTTACTTGAGAAATGATGGATCATAAGTGATTTTTATTCTTTTCTCCAAAGAGCTACATTTCTGTTTTGCAGTAATCAGAAAATTAAGGACTTTAAAAATTATTACATTTTTCACAAAACAGAAAAATGCTCATTATTAATATTTAGTGTAAAATCAGGCCACAAAATTGTATGTGTAATATTTCAATTTTCTAAAAAGAAATTAGGAAAACAGATTTTCAGAAGGTAATACTTTAGTCTGTATACTAGAGATAGAAAAATTTAAAAAGGTAGGCTTGGCTCCCGTAGCACAGTGGTTATGGCACCAGCCACATACACCGAGGCTGGCGGGTTCGAGCCCAGCCTAGGCCAAGTAAGCAACAATGACAACTGCAACAGAAAAATAGCTGGGCGTTGTAACAGGTGCCTATTATCCAACTACTTGGGAGGCTGAGGCAAGAGAATCGCATAAGCCCAAGAGTTTGAGGTTGCTGTGAGCTGTGACACCACCGCGCACTATTGAGGGCAACATAGTGAGATTCTGTCTCAAAAAAAAAAAAAAAAAAGAATTAAAAAAGGCAATACTTAAAAATGTTAACATTTGTTGTTTTGAACAGCATGAATTATATTCTTTTATAAAGAGAATACCTAGTACTTATAAAAATTTGAAAAACAAAGGTGTAATATAGAATAAGTCATCCAGATCCCACCATATGTATACGTGTATGTATGTACCTAGATGCCTAATATACATACATACATATGCACACAGACAAGCAAATATACACATTTAGAATTATTCATTTACTGATAGAGTTGCCTCTTAACATACTGCACATACGTTTGCCCATATTTTCTTCTTCCTACTTGTCGTTGCCCTGTGATTAGAACTTGTCATTATTTTCTATACTTTTCACTAATTAGAATTACATTTGTAATTAGAAAAAACAAAATTCAACTCCACCAAACTTGAATACTTGCTTCATCTTGCTTCTATTTTTACTAAAGCATTCATTTACCTGTCTCTTTTACATATGCCAATTTTAAAAATATTTTCTTATAATCCATACTTACTCTCTTCCATAATACTTTGGTCTGTTTTCTACCTATTGGAAAAGGAGAAAAAAAGTTTATTTGTGAAAATGAAAATGTGCAGAACATAACATTTTATACATGTGACCAACGAAATAAAGCATATATATTTTTTCTTTTTCTTATTAAACCATAGCTGTGTACATTAATGCAATCATGGAGCATAGAGTGGTATTTTTAAGAAAGAACTTGAATAAGATTAGAGATCAAGGCCGACTCCCAGTTCTACCAGGAGATTATTTGTTGCCATTTGAACTGGTCACTTCACCTCTCTAGACTTGTATCTTATCTATAAAATATTTGCTGGGTATGTAAAACATTGGACTAGACTATTAAATATCTTTCATCTAAAAATTTAGTGAATTGAAAAAATATCCACATCTCTTTTTTCAAAGAGTAAATTAAAACACCCAAACCCTTAATGCCACAATTGTCACAACAGATGGTAGTTTCTTCTCCCCTCCTCCCCAACCACCGTTCTCCCTTCCTGTTACTCCAGAGTCTTCATTCTGTCCTGTTGACCCTCCACATCACCTTGCCATCCCTGTTCTCCCATCAGCTCTTCCCTAATCACAGTTGACCTTCCCCTGACTTTTCAGGGAAGGTATGCTGGCAATAGCTAAGGGAAGACCTGCTAAGACAGATTCTGAAGAATAGACAGAATATCAACAGACAGCATTTGCCCCATGCAATTAAGAATCATTTGTTGAACAGCAAATATGTCAAGGCATTTTTTTTCTTTCTGCCAGGGACATATTACTGAATAAGATTGAAATTGTCGTAATTCTTTTGGAACTTAACATTCTAACAGAGACAGACAATAAAGAAAAAGTTTAAAAAAGAAAAGAGAGACTTGGCACCCATAGCAGTGGTTAAGGCACCAGCCACATACACTAAGGCTGATGGGTTTAAAACCAGCCCAGGCCAGCTAAACAACGACAACTGCAACAAAAAATAGCCCAGCGTTGTGGCAGGTGCCTGCAGTCCCAGCTACTTGGGAGGCTGAGAATTGCTTAAGCCCAAGAGTTGGAGGTTGATGTGGGCTGTCACACCATGGCACTCTACCGATGGGAACAAGGTAAGACTCTATTGCCAAAAAAAAAAAAAAAAAAAAAAAAGAGAGAGAGAGAGAGAGAGAGAAGAGAAGAGAAAAGAGGTAAGTGCCATAATGAAAATAAGAACGGGTAACAACAGGGAGAACTAGAGAAGTATTTCAGGTGGGTGGTCAGGATAGGCCTTTTTGAAAAGAGGACATTTAAACTGGGTCCTGAAAGACATGAAGCCTGCTCTAACTGTAAAACCACGGGGATGAAAAACAAACAAAACTGTTCACTAGGAAGTACCTTGGGGACACCACGGACCATACTGAACTCTCACTATGGGTTATACACTTTACTCATGTTTAAAGATCACTTAATCCTCACAGCAAGATAGGAATTATTCTACTTAATCCTCATAAGATAGTATTATTCTCATTTTATTTATTTTTCTTGGCAAAGTTCAGCTTTTCTTTTATTTATAACTAACAAAAATTGCATACATAATATGCTATAAAGCACAACGTTTTGATACATAATATGTATACATCATGAAATAGCTAAAACAAGCTAATTAACATAAATATTATCTCGCCTACTTTTTTATACTCAGAACACTTAAAATCTACTCTCAGCAATTGTCAAGCATATTTAATACTTTGTTACTAACAGTAGTCACCATATTGTATAGTAAATCTTTTGAACTTACCCCTCCTGCCTAACTAAAACTTTTTTATCCTTTAACCAAAATCTCCCCAACTCCCATCCCACCTCTCAGTCACTGGTAACCACTATTCTATTCTGATTCTATGAATTTAACATTTCTAGATTCCACATGTGACATCACGTACCATTTGTACCAGGCTTATTTCATTAACATAATGTCCTTCTGGTCCATTCTTCTTGCAAATGACAGGATTTCCTTCTTTTCTAAGGCTATATTCCATTTGTAATATATAGTATCCCACTGTGTATTAGAATGGAATATACAGCATTCCCCTTTTCCTTATCCATTCATTCACTGATAAGCATCCATACCTTGGCTATTGTGAATAATGCTGCAGTGACCAGGCAGTGCAGACATTTAGTTAACATTGTGATTTCACTTCCTTTGGACAAATATCCAGAAGTAGAATTGCTGGATAATGCAGTAGTGAAGAAATGGAGTATCAGAGAGATTAGGGATCATGTTCAAGGTTACTTACACAAATGGAAGAGCCCAAAGCAAAACTGAGATTCTTACTCAGGAATAGCAAAAAAGGGACCAAACCCTCTGCCTCCTTGCCACTGACCTATCTGAATTAGGTTAAATGAGGCAGTTCCCAAAGCTTGTCGTTTTAGTGATTATCTCCCTTAGTTCCCCGCATAACCTGGCTACCAAGTCTGACACTTGATAGAGTAAAATGGAGGGACCTGCCCGAATAGAACCGACCCACCCAGGAAGAAATGAGCACATGAATGTCCCACCCAGGAAAGAATTGGTATAAGGATTATTTTGAATTTTAGGCAATTAAAAAGCATCAAACATGACCAGCCTGAGCAAGAGCGAGACCCTGTCTCTAATAAAAATAGAAAAATTATTGAGGTGATGTAGCACGAGCCTATAGTCTCCATTACTCAGGAGGTTGAGGCAGGATCACTTGAGCCAGGGAGTCTGACATTGCACTGAGCTACAATGATGCCACTGCAATCTACCAGGACCACCAAGTAAGACTCTGTCTCAAACAAAAAAATCACACTGTTTATGCCCTTTCCTTTTCTGCCTAAAAACAGAATTTATGAAATTTTCTTTTAAAAAAAATCTGCATTTGACAAGGAAATTTCCATATATAAAAGTATACTCCTCTCTCACACCAAGAAGAGATCCCAATTCCACAGACAACTCTCATCATCAGAGATGACTTGAGTATGCTAACAATAAAAAATCCTTATTTACAGCTCGACGCCTATAGCTCAGCAGCTAGGGCGCCAACCATAGACACCAGGGCTGGCATGTTTAAACCTGGCATGGGCCTGCCAAACAACAATGACAACTGCAACAAAAACATAGCCAGGCATCGTGGCGGGCGCCTCGTCCCCCTACTTGGGGGGCTGAGGCAAAAGAATTGCTTAAGTCCAAGAGTTGGAGGTTGCTGTGAGCTGTGATGCCACAGCACTCTACCAAGGGCAATATAGTGAGACTCTGTCTCAAAAAAAAAAAAAAATCCTTATTTACCATACATTTCCTTCCTACAATTTACCAACCCCCCACAAGCCCAAATAACTATTCTTCCAATTTATTACCCTTTATTAAAATGGTATAGAAGGCAGAAGTCTAACTTCCCCCTTTCACCTCACTTCTAGTATGGTAACTTCTCTCCTCTCTGAATGCATATGAAATATACCTTTTCTGTTAATCTGCCTTTGGTAGGTTTAATTTCAAGGCTCCAACTATTAATTCTAGGAAAGTGGAGAAGTTTTTCTTTCCCCAAAATAGCATTTTGATGACTTGGTGATGTTTAAGATATTATTACTTAAGCAGTAATTGGAAATAGTCTTCAAACTCAAAGACAATATAACATTATTCAGATAACCAAAGAGTTACTGAGCAACATGAAAATGATTACTAATGATCTCAAATCAGTTTACTTGCAAATTCATCGGACTAGTACTTTAAATGTACTAGCAATAGCAAAAATAAATTTATGCTTACACATTTATAAATTCAGAATAATAGTCAAGAGCCTTTTTATAGACTAAAACTGGATGAAGTCACTGTGACTAAGAAAGACATGCCTTAAAATGAGTTCTTGGGTTGAATTATGTGCTTCGCTTTCTCCAATTCTCTTTATTTAGTAGTTAACATTTATTCATGATACTGTACCACGGGTAGAAAAAATGGGAAATGTGGAGAACAAAAAAGATGTCTAACTAAAAATAAAAGTACTCATAAAATGTTTTACAGCACAGATTGCATAAATTCTATATGCCATTCAACTTGGAAAAAACGTTAATCCACCGTTATTGAATATGACATAAAGTACATACTGTAAATAGAAATTCAATAAATAACTAAACAGAAGATAAATCATTTTACAACACTGAAAATGAAATGAACTTCATTCAATTAACACTTACTGTGCACTTTTATAAACAAAGAATCATTTTCATTACACATAGAGTATACTCTCATATCAGAAAACAAGAGAATGTTTGATATATAAGTATTTGTTCTCTATGGGAAATTTGAAAACAGCAGAAATAAACTATCAAAGTGTTATAAATGTGAATTCTCTTTTCTCCTCTCCTGCAATAGGTTCACCCTTCCATTTCTTTCAGTAAGGAAACGCTATTCCATGGCCCTAGTTCAAAACAGTTGTCCAGGCTGGGCTTGGTGGCTTGCACCTATAGTCCTAGCACTCTGGGAGGATGAGGCAGGTGGACCGCCTGAGCTCAAAGGTTCGAGATCAGCCTGAGCAAGAGCGAGACCCCTGTCTCTAAAAACACAGGCACTGTGGCAGGTGCCTGTAGTCCCAGCTACTCAGAGAATGGCTTGAGCCCAAGAGTATGAAGTTGCTGTGAGCTATGACACCACAGCACTCTACCAGGGGTGACAAAGTGAGACTCTGTCTCAACAAAACAAACAAAACACTTGCCTCCCTCCCCAAAAGCAACTACTCTACGTTTAAAGAGTAAGCACTTCTAGGAGTAATGACACTAGAACATTTATCAAATTTCCAAAATGTCTGATATTGTCTAGAGCGGTAATGGCCTGGTTAGAAGTCACAGGAAGTCATTATCTCCTTGGTTTACACTGTGAAAAATAATACCCAGAGTCAGAAAAATTAGGATTTTAAAACTAGTCTGGAAGTTTATACGATGCTTGAAAGTTGGCATGTTACATACATGAAATATAAGAAATAATATGATTACCTTGGCCAACTATCACCATTCTTCAGATAATAATCTAAACATATGGGTGGTCCAACCTTTTTTGTCTCTGCTGCACAAGGGCCAAATAAGACTTACCTTGGGCTACACATTAACTACACTAACAAAACACTAACCAAACTAGACTGGGGTGAGGGGAAGGTCCACATATACTTTTCATGATACCTAAGACCACAGATATGCAAAAACAGCCCTCACAAAATCAGCATGCAGCCTGTAGGTTGAACACCCTTGCAAGAGGCTATGTAAATAAAGACTATACACAAAAAATAAGAACTTTCAAGTGTCAAGATTTTCTTCTGTATTGTTTTTCAAAGTGGCTCAGTTGTCTGGAGATGTGGAGGAAGAAAAAACGTATATATGTATATTTGATATCTGCTTCCTACCGTGGTACATCTGAATTAAAGCCTGGCGAATCAGTCAGCATTCAACTCTAGCTTCAGATCTAGAAGGGAGGAGGAGGAAGGAGCAGGAGGAGGAAGAAACAGAAGCTGCTGCCATTGCCTCATGGCTTAGGGAAATAGACACATTATTGTTAAATATACTACTAGCATATTTTAAATCAAAGTTAGAAACTGAATGGCAATCTTCCAAGACTCTCATAAATTATCAGTATATTAAGGTAAATACATTTATATTCAAGTGACAAAAATCAAAATATGGGCTCTGTTGTTAAAAGACAATTTACAAAAACAAAACAAAACAAAAAGATCACGACTCATACAAAAATATAAATACATGTTAAAGATTTGTATTAAAGATAAATATAAGTAAGTTTGTTCTCTACCTACTGTCATTAATTACTCATCAATGAGGGGATCTGGCAGATGTTACAACCAGTTCAAAAGATGATCTGGAGAGTAGATATATTTATACGTCAGGAATTTTGATGTACAAATAGAGGCAAAACTAGTTTTTCCACAGACAAAATACACAGAGAAAGGATATAACTGAACCTTCACGGGAACTGGACAAAATCTGCATGTCCAAACATGGATTATCACCAGCTATCTACAAGTGACTGGGCTGTAAAACAGGTCAAAAGCAGTAACAGACCAGAGGCCTGCCACACGTAGACCACGCAGTCCTGCACTGAAGCACACATTTTCTCTGCATTTTCCATTTTTTTTCTCATTACAGATTACACTGTAGGAAATGTCAATATGGATAACTGCTGTGCTGCAACAAACCCGCCCAGATTATCCTTATGAAAACTTTGAGAAAAAACTGAGTGCCAATAATAAGGAGAAATACTCATCAAAGACCTACATAGAGCCAGGGGCGACTTGTAGGGGAAAGATGAGGAAAAAGAGAGTCAGAAATGTTATGAAACTTACAGAGATTGCTTAACTTTCAATCTTCCATTAAGATAAACTTTCTTCCTTGAGTCTACAGAATTCTACTGACAAGTACTACAACTGTCACATTGTGCTTTAGACTTTCTCCAAGAAAACCAGTGATCTGCAGCAAGCCAAGTAAGTTTGTTCTCTACCTACTGTTAAATTTTACTAATTCAATAAAGAACATTTACAGAGGCTTTAATACTCTGTAAATACTACTCAGTAAGGCACTAAAAACCAGTTACTCTGCTTTTTGAGATTAGTTTTTTAGTTTGTATTTTGATTTTTAATCCATAGACCTCATTGCAAGAAGATGATAGGTAAATTTTGTAAAACAAATTTGTTTGTGTTCATGGTTTCCCCAACTTAGATTCAAGTAACCTCTAGGAAGTAGTCGTTAAGAGGATCAAATTACCAAACTATTTATTTAACAGGTAACTGGACAGGGGTTGTTATGGGGATTGTGGTTGTGCTCTCTAACTTCACAAACGTGTGCCCATATTAAAGTGTTACAGTCTTGAGGTCTCTCCATGGAGAGTGGCTGCACATTCTAGCCCAACCCTGGCAGGACTCCAGGGTAGGAGGTTGTGGATGTTCATGGTGTGTCTTTCAAGGGATACGTTTTTATTCTGGGTGTTGACCTAATATCTAAGTGTATGACTTGAGATCAGGCATCCCTCTCATAAGAAAACTGTTTACACAGGAAGAGTCCCTTGGTAGCTCTTGTGTGATCTGTGTCCAGTTTATTCCTGCCAGCACAGCCACTCTCCAGGAAAGCCCTGACCAGGAAAGGAAGTAGATTTGGACATGTCAGTCAGATGAGAACAGAGAAGGCAGCACGGTAACACATGAAGTAACATAAGCAGTGTATTACTTACAGATCCCAAAGAGAAGAGAATGCCACTCCTCAAAGTGCCCACGAGAGGGGGGACCCTCCTTAGCACAAGCACACTCAACCAGCAAGTGGAGGTCAAGAGAGAGGGGAAGAGACTTGTTGGCCAAAGCTGTCATTAGGGTCTAGAGGGTTATTTCAGCAGGTTTTTCCAAGGGGAGTTCTAACTGGTGGGTTCACAGCAAGGAGGTGTGAGCTCTGCCATGCCCTTTGACTGAGAGATGGTCACTATACCTGCAATCCAAGCAGGGCATGAAAGTTCATGGAGGAGGGGGGTCATATAGGGTGTACCCAGCTGTCCCACAGGGAGGTGGTCATCAGATACACATATCTACAAACTGGGAAGGCAGAGAACGGGAAACTGTCAAAGGTGACTACATACTGTGGTATGAGACAGTTCATCACAATGGATGCTGAGGCAACATACAAGTATAGGAATACACTATATCTGAATTTTAAATAGTAGCAAGAGGTGCCACTAAAAGACCTTTTCAAAAGTAAAATATGGTGAAAATAGGCTTTGGAGTAATAGGATGATTTAAAAATAAATAGAGTTGGTTTTAATAATCCAAAACCACCACTCAGCATTCATAAAAAAATGCTTTCCATCTGTGAAGGACATCATAATCCTAAATAACAGATCATCACTACACGCAAGATATACGAGCATGGGAATCCTCACTTTTACAGAAGTAAAAGTTGAGCCATAGGCTGTGTCAGCACATAGCAGCAATCAGCAAGAAAAGCAAAATTTCAGTTGGAGTGCTTTCTTCCCAATCCTGGAGCAAACTCTAATGCTCCACCTAGAAGAATGCATCCTGTAAAAGAGAATAGTTATAAAGCAAGCACTTTGTATCTCCTATTTATTCCCTTAAGCCTTTATTAAGCACCTTCTATGTGTCAAGTACTTTTCAAGGCACCTGGAAATACTGTTAAACGAAACAGAAAAAGATTCCTATCCTCATGGAACTGTCATTCTAACAGGGGAAAATAGTAATAAATAAATTTAATAAATAAGCCGACTTATGTATTAACAGTATATTATAAAATGAAAAGTGGTAGAGACAAGTAGGGATTGAGAACCCTGGGGGAGGGTGATAAAGAATGTTTGTGTTTTCATTTTAGAGGTAAGGTCTCACTCTGACCCGCTGGCTGAAGTGCTGTGGTGTGATCATAGCTTACTGTAGCCTCAAACTCCTGGGCTGAAGAGATCTTCCTGCCTTGGCCTCCCAAAGGGCTGGGATTATGTGTGAGCCACTGTGCCCAGACCTATATAATTTTAAACAAGGTGGTCACCACTATATAATTCATCCATGTAACAAAACACCTGTATGCCCTAAATCTATTACATTTTTTTTTTTAAGAAATAGGAGAATTAATAGGATGGTTGTGGGCTGATGAAAATGATCTTATAAAAGATAATGATGAGGTGCAGTGGCTCACATCTGTAATCCCAGCACTCTGGAGGCTGAGGTGGGTGGATTGTTTGAGCTCGTGAGTTCAAGATCAGCCTAAGCAAGAGTGAGACTCTGTCTCATAGCTGGGCATTGGTGGGCACCTGTAGTCCCAGCTACCCGGGAGGCTGAGGCAAGAAAATCGTTTAAGCCCAAGAGTTTGAGGTTACTATGAGCTATGACACCACAACACTCCACCAGGGGAAAGAAAGTGAGACCCTATCTCAAAAAAAAAAGTCATAGTAGAGGAAAAAGATCATCAAATGATCTTAATGATGGAGGAGAGGGGAGATTTGCTAAGATTTTCTCCTTAGCGATGAGCAGCAACAGAACCTAGTGTAGTGGAAAGTTGTCTATCATCTATAACAATAAGCAAGAATGGAGGACACACAAATGCAAATGAGGATGGTTAGGAATGTGTGGTCGTGGAAGTTTGTGGAAGTGCCCTTCTTCACTGAAGAGGACAAGAGATTCTGAGTTGATAATTAGGAGAGGGAGAAGATATTGGAGGATTGAGAGGAGAGAAAGGGGTGGAATGAATAAGGAATTAAGGACCAACTTGAAGTTCACAAACTTACTGTGAAGCCTAGTCAGCATTGTGTTTTTACCCAGCTATATATTAAGTTACCCAGACATTTTAGAGACAAAAGTGTGCAGAATAAACAGAGTTACGGTTTTGTCAGGCAAGTATGCCATGAGAGAAGATCAGAAGAGTTAACTGTTTTCCTCAAACCTGCTGGACTTCTCTCTCCAGCAATCATAGGCGTAACTATCTCGTCACCATGTCCTATAGATTCTACGTATCCCCCCTTCCTGTCTCTCTTGCCTATTCACAGATAAAGGCCTAAATAATTCGTTGTCACCTAGACATCTTCTCCATATAAAAAGGATTAGCCATATCTGAATTTCAAAATTTGTCTTAGCAATAGCTTTCAATATAAAATCTTTTACATTTTACCATTTTTAAAAGCAACTGGCAAGACTTTCTGGAATTAGAAAAAATAAAAACTACTAGTTACAATTTGATTTTCTGTCAAATTACTTCTGTTACATATTTTAAGTCAAAGTTCTGTCCCTAATAATTTATGATTGTTTTAACAGTTGATAATTCACATTTTAAAATAAGGTGCTGCACATATTTATCTTAGTCACAAGAATTCAGCTGAGAACAAGACATAGAGTTTATTACCAAAATGAAAAGTAGATGACAAAAGAAAGGTCATTTGGCTCGGCGCCTGTGGCTCAAGTGGCTAAGGCGCCAGCCACATACACCTAAGGTGGCAGGTTCGAATCCCCAGCCCGGGCCCGCCAAACAACAATGATGGCTGCAACCAAAAAATGGCCAGGCGTTGTGGCGGGCGCCT